>JARKHS020021403.1:0-38714 GCA_030143305.2 Amblyomma americanum
GTCATCAATTCTTTTCGTCCTTTGCATTGAACCGCTGTTGCAACAAATTCAAACTTGCAAGCCGATACGGGACTTTCCTCTCCCAGGCTTGGGCGAGTTAAAGTAGCAACTTATGCCGATGATATTTCTCGGTTTATTAGAAACTTTGACAGCTATAGAGCATTTCTGAGGCTCTTTCACACTTTCAGCTGCCTGTCAGGTGCACGTCTCAATCCAGCTAAATGCCAAGCGTTACGCTTTGGATCTTTTAATGATCAATTTCCCGATGGTGTCCAATGAGTAGGTGGTGTAGAAGTCCTTGGTGTCACGTTGCTCGCCTCCGGTGACGTAGCCAGAGCCACCTGGAACGAAATAAAACGTAAAGCTGATCAGCGCATCGAAGTCGCAAAATCCTTCGACCTACCTTTCTCCGACCGAGCTTACCTTGTCAGTACAAGCATAATAGCTTCCTTATTCTACGTCGCCAAAATAGCGCGCCCTCCTCGCATCGTCCTCCAGTGGCTGGCCACAGCGTGTAGATCTTTCTTCTGGGGTGGACACACAGAGAGCATTGCAAGAGTATTTGTCCGTCTGCGCACCGACATTGCTGGCTTCAGCATCCCAGATCTCGAAATTGTGTCGCGTATTGGCCTTCAGGACAATGTGGTACCTTATCTTAGGCACTGCGTACCGAGCAAGAGCACTCACCGAATATTTGATGGGAGCATCGCGTCGCTTCCTTGAGTTACCAAATTGGAAAAACACTGCGGCTGAAAATTCGCCAGCTTTCTATGCATATGTCGTGATATCCCTATATTTTCTTGAAGGTACACATCCTGATTGGGATTTGAAACAATTTTCCGCGAATGAATCTTGAGAACATGTTGCGTTTCGAACCCTGAATGTTGACCAGCGCAGGAAAGTGCGCAAAAGGCGGAAGCAAAAAATTTTGGCTCTCTCCCCGCTAATGTATCTAATTTTACCTGGCTTTGCGAATGGGAAGCGTTACCCACAGTTGACCACCTTGCGGAGTGGGGCGTGGCGCCCTCCGCCTCATGTCTGCAATGTGATCGAACTAATACTCTGAACCATGCCGTTTTTGAATGCCCAGTCGCGCGCACATTCGGGTGCTTGGTAGCGCGTATGTTCCAGGTGCGCATGCGGGGTCAGCGTTTCAGTCGCGATTTCTTTGTTGAATTAATGATGTGTGTGGTGCTTATGTATATACTCTGGAAATTGAGAGGACTTACTCTCTTGCGGGGGCGCCCGCAGAAAGCAATGTTCCCTTTACTGTACCGCCTTATAACGTTGATGCTGAAACACCTGAATGAAGAACTCTTCGTGTTGGGTGAGGAGGCCTTCCTCCTTCGCTGGTCACCAAGGTTCATTCTTGTCAGCGTTAGAGTTGTGTCCATGCCCATCCTTTCGTATTAGGAAGTTTGGTGAGTGTTGCTCATATTGCTCATCTTTTCCTTCCATGTATTCGACTTAAGTTCACAATGAAGCTGCTTTAAACCAGCTCGTGTAGAAACCACGAATTGTAAACTGAAATGTCATGTGCATATATGTGATACCTGTATAATGATGACTCATGTGATGTCCTTGAAAACCAGACATCTTGTGTAAGGAGTCCTTAGCACTGTAGATATTTTCGGAAAAAAATACTCTTAAAAGTTTGCTGCGTCAGCGATGGTTCTACTTCTGACAAGTACTTTGCACTGTCGCACATTTTTTGGTCGTTATTGAAGTGTTAAAGGAGGGACTGAAAGGAGAAAGAGAAAAATAGGTACTGAAGATTCGACCACTTGGGGATCAATAAGGTGCACAGTGGAGTTCGCTGACCTTTCCGCGAACTCGTTGGTCGTGTGTTCGCAAGGAAGGCCGCTCCAATGGGGCCGGAAGTCGCCAAGAAAGGGAGCCGTCCCCGTCTCGGCCTCCCCTGCTTGCGGCGGACGTCCTTGTTTACTCCGCGCCGTCACGGGCATAGCTCGCCTTAAGAAGCCTAACCATGTACAGCTGTCGACAGGTGTTCGTTGTCAAGGGGTTGACGAGGTTTCGGGGGCGCACGAGATAAGGCTGGGTATTAGCCGTGTGACCGGAAACCTACTATTCCAGTAACGACTGTCTTCTTCTTCTCTTTCGGTGCCCCGCCGCGGTGGCTCAGTGGTTAGGGCGCTCGACTACTGATCCGGAGTTCCCGGGTTCGAACCCGACCGCGGCGGCTGCGTTTTTATGGAGGAAAAATGCCAAGGCGCTAGTGTTCTGTGCGATGTCAGTGCACGTTAAAGATCCCCAGGTGTTCGAAATTATTCCGGAGCCCTCCACTACGGCACCTCTCTTCCTTTCTTCTTTCAGTCCCTCCTTTACCCTTTCCTTACGGCGCGGTTCAGGTGTCCAACGATATATGAGACATATACTGCGCCATTTTCTTTCCCCCCAAAACCAATTATTATTATTATTATTATTATTATTATTATTATGTCATTGTGTTCTGTAAACAACTTTAGTGATCGTCTCGTCGCCATGTGTTTGTCGCCTGTGCGAAAGAGAAAACAAATGTTAGGAAAGTGGTAACCGCTGGCCGTGGGTGCCGTGGGAGATGGTGGTCGCGTTTGTGCTGTTTGTGTATTTGATTGCAACCTCTCGTTTTCCAAATGTTTAATCAGCACTCTTCCCCAATCTGTGATTAGTTGACGGAAACCTTATTTTCCTTTCCCTGACCACTGATTGGTGGGGAGTGTCACTCGTAATCTTATTGGTGGCTGTCCCCGCTAAGGGCGGACACAGAGGGTTTAAAAACAAGCGCACTGGGTTGAACGAGCGCCGAATTCGTCTGATCAACGGTTTAGTCATGTAAATACCCGATCAAAACGCACGACAGAATTTTTTGTCGCGCATCTGTCGCGTGACACAATTTTGTGTCGCAAGACAAGCTGTCTTGTCGTGCCTTGTGTCGTGCGACAAGCTTCGTGTCGTGGGTTCTTTCGCGCGTCAAAGTTGTTTGTAGTAGGTTCTGCCGCACGACAGACATCTTTCCTGCATTTTGTCGTGCGAAGAAGGTCCCTGTCGCAACATTTGTCGTGCGACAGGTTTCTGTCGCAGGTACTGTCGCGCGACAGTGGGAGTCGTGCCGCGCGACAGAAATTGCGTGCCTCAGCAAAGTTGCCTGTCGTGGGTTCAGTCGCGCGACAGACTTCTAGCGCACCTCTTTTCACGCGACAAAAGTACCTGTCGTGCGGCCTGTCGCGCGACACAACAGCTTGTCGTGGGATATGCCGCGCGACAGATACCTGTCGTGGGATGAGTAGCGCGACTGATACCTGTTGGGGATTGTGCCGCGCGATAGATACCTATCGTGGGATGTGTCATACGACAGATTCCTGGTAAGGGTAATTATTTTACTGCAGAATTCTAGAAATACTGTCGCGCGGCCGTGTGACAGCGATAGGATCAAATTGACCAAAGACGCTTCAAAGCGCGTTCACTGTGGCGAGTCGCGAAGAGGATGCGAGGTGCTCTGGTCTGTTGGTGACGGGCACCGAGCGAAATGAAGTGCTCATTCACATTGGCGAATCGAGTTTTCAACTCGCTTCCCGCGACCTGGCTCTCTCACCGAACGAGAATTGGCTTAGAGGAGAGGCACTGCTCGAGCACTCACCTAATTCCCTTCTGTTCCCACATGACAATGTGACGAAAGTAGTGCATGCTCAAGAGTATAATGCGGCTTTGAAAGCCCAAAAAGCTGTATGCACAAGCGGCGAAGCCAGCGGTGCCTGCGTATCCGCACGCTCTTGCGGTGGCGGCATGTAGCTGCAGCCACGACAGCGCCTGCACACCAGTCGGTGTGCGCAAGTCGAATTTCGCTACTGAAAGTCAGTGTCCTCTTGGCTTCTGTGACATGTTCAAGCCATGTAACATAATGTACCGCTACTAATATAAGCGCAGGAAAAACCAAGGACACTTCTATGCGTCGCGGAAAAGAATGTCGTTAATCGTCAATCAGGGAAAATTACTCGCCATAACCATCCGGCTACACAAAGGCAGCATATGTGTACATGCACGCAGTTCTCTGTATAAATGTTCAAAGCAACCCCGATATCATTTTTCCGCGCGTTTCAGTTTTAAGAGCGTCAGCTCTTACTACTTACGTTTGTCAAGGACACGTCTGTCTGCAGGGAAGGTCAAATTAGCCAAGACAGTTACCACACTATATCACATAGCAACAGCGGGCGCGTAGAGCCTCAGTTGTCACAGATACCTTCGATCCGTTTTACATATGCCAGTATAGCGGCTATCGAAGTGGAACCCCGGGGACCCCCATTTGCATCAAATTTGGGGGCCGCCCGTTTGACGCATAACGATCGAAGTGGTGTCATTTGACTTGTCATGTTCCTGAGGATAAAAGAAATATTTAGATGAAGCCCAAAATATGTGTGGGATTCGCACCGACGACCTTTTCGCCCCCAAACCGTGCATTCCGGGGACTTCCAGACAGCCATAAGGCCTAATCGTTTGTCGCAGAGAGTTCCGGATGCAGTCAAACAATTCATCTTGTTGTAATGCACACGTTTATAAAATTCGTTAACTGATATATAAGGAGGAAACATACCGGATATAGCGAAGGTGGCTGTAAATCGCAATAGTAGTGCAAAATCTTTGAAGTAGATGACGCTGCTTGTATCTTAGAACGAATGTTTCCGAAACAAAATGCCCTCAGATGTTTGTATTTTGTCTTCTCCACGTTTGCTGAGCACCCCGATCTAGCACCCCGATCTAAACACTTGAAGCTCTCGTAGCTAACGCTCTTAAGTCCAACGCTGATGCAGTGTTGGCGGAGAATTTTCTTTAGCGGCAGTGACGTGGTGCTTATCATAAAATAGCAAAAAAAAATACTTTACGATGTCGTTCATTGCCTTCACTGAAAATTTCATGACGGTGACTCGAAAATGTCGCTAAATATAGACAGCAGCGTATGCAGCCGAAGGTGAAATGCGGCGGCCGGCGAGTTTGAATCGATTTGATTCTCGGTCGAAATGAGAATAAAGTCTTGGGACTGACATCAACCGCGCTTTAAAGAGTTTCGCCTGCTTTGACACAGTCTAGCTCCTGTGCACCCGCGCTCGGTCCTCTAAACTACTCTGGTCCCAGTGTGACTGTGTGCTATGACAATCTGAGCGAAAAGGAGGATGTCTGGGGGTTTTGATGTGCACCACGGCCATACAGTTGAGCGACATGATAACGTACGGGCGCGGCATGCCAGCCTGAATACCGGCCGCCAGCGTCAGAAGAATGCGACAGTAATGTTTGTTCAAGTCCATACTAAGCCGTCGGATGGACTATCGTTGGCCAATATCTAGTCGTTGGTAGAACCGATAACAGGAATACAAACAAATGTCTCCCCACGGCGCCTTTAATTGCTGCTGCTCAATCGCGGCTCCCCTGGCCTCAGCTGGCTCCGCTCCTGAAGGTGTCGCGGAAACCGAGCATATCTTTGTTTTACTACGAGACGAGGTTCACAGTAAAACGATGACGAGAGCAGCACCTCAGCGCTAGCCAGTTTCGAAGTGCACTCAGATGCTGCATCGATGCGAAACCGGCTAGGCTTAGCGACGACTAGGGCAGCCAGGGGGTAGCGCGTAGTTCATTGCCCGGCGCGCCCGCGGGCGGCGTCGTTCCCGAAAGCTCGCCTCGCTCACTCCCGCTGGCTCACTGATTGGCTGAACAGCTTGCGACCTTCACTTGGAAGGCTGGAAAATCGAGAAGCGAGCGACTGGCGCTGCGACTGAGCGATACTTTATGCCCATGCTTGCACTACTGGTGAACAACCTTTAACGCACATATGCATGGGTTATCGGCTGCTTTGCGGCGAGTCTTAGTTAAGATCGTCCGCGACGCCATCGTCACCGGCCGTGACGCACAGGCTGAAAACTTCAATTCCAGTACGTGCCGAAACAACTCGTATTTTTCGTAACGATACGAGCTCGAAAACACGCCTGCTTCGATGCGCTAGTGGGCTCTTGCTTGTTAAACTACACGCGATCAGGATGCGGCGAGTGCTAGCCACTGTTGCATATTAGCTAAAGTGAGACGCAAGTATCGACGTAGTTTCGTAACGCAGTTGATATCAAAGCACTCCGCTTGTACTGGTCACCGATTAAGCTGTTAAGTTTCATGATCTCCGGTGAGCGTGCCAGTGTCGCGCAAATTAATGCATCGCAGCTGCTCTCCATCGTGCCAATTGCGTTCACCTTATCCACGATATTCGGCAGCTTGAGATACGGCGCTTTTCTTCGCTGTTTTTGTCGCAACTTAGTGATTTTATCTGGCATCAAACGAAATTGCATTCTGTCAACACCGTCGTCTGCTCCGACGTCTGCTCCGTCGTCTGCTAGTGCATCCGGGTCACTTCAGGGGATCACAGGATCGCAGCTTCTACAAACGACATGCCAGAAAAAGTAACTGAAAGCGCTTTAGTATTCCTAAATAATCTAAAAATAATTTAAAATAAATGCAGTGTCTTTGTTGTGAAGATAATATAAGTATTCATGGTTTAAAAAACGAATTTTTTTGTCGGTTGTAATTTTTCACCGACACGAAAGCGCAGCCGTCGGCGCCATTGCAGCGCAACCGACAACGCGTGTTTTGTATTATTTGCCTCTTTGAGGCATTGCTTGAGTACTTGTACGGCGGACACGTGTGAAGAACTCATTCAATAGGAAGGTGAGCAGGAGTGTGTTTTGGAAGCCAACGACCAGGATTTCGGCCTGTCAACATTGGCGAGTTTCAACGGGTAAGCCATGAAGAGTGCTGCGACGTCTTTTCATCTGTTAGGGGAACGAAGACTCCTGCGCCGTTTTACTAAGCCTGGATGAATCGCATGGCCGGTGAGTCCCGCTCTGTGTTTCTTTGCTAATGATCTGTATTCACACGCGCTATTTGTATGCGGCTTTATAGGGATGTGAGTGGAGGCAGTCCGCCTGCGGTTGCCGCAGCTATAATGCGGCGCCAAAAAAGCAGGGCCTATATCCTGCATGACAAGTGTTGTTCTCATTGTCTTTATGTGCATTTATTACTCGCGTGCCATGGTAAATAAAAATGGCACCAGATATAACAGAGTTACGCTTTCGCTTGCTAGCGCTTCGACACTCGGTGCAAAAGCATGGATTTGCACTGCGTAGAAGACGATGAGCGAGAAGTGCCGCGCGGCGGAGCGCTCGCGCTAGGCCAGCTGCGATCAGACACCGCACTATTTTTCTCAGGGTTAGTACTCATCGGATTAGTGCTTGTGCCTTAATATGCGTCATACTAAATTTTGAGACAGTGATCGCATGCGAAAGGCTAGTTCATATTCATCGCCTTGTCACTTGTAAACTTGTCTGTGCTTCCCCAGTGGAACAGGATTTGAGGCAGTGTTATGTCAAAGTTAGATCAATCTTGCGTCTCCTGAGCTGTAAACGTTGATGCTTCCTCTCCTTCTGAGCACTGCGAGCTGTCGGATATGCAACTGCACAATTATTTAGGATTTCTACCTTTTTGCTATATCCCTCGGTTTTGTGGCCCGCATTCAAGTCGTTCGCCATTGTCGATGGTTTTTTGTTACTTATTTTCGCTTTGTTATTTATTCTTGGTTGCGTGCCATCAGCTGTGGTGCCGGCGATTTTCCGAGCTCGGAACTCTTCCCAGGCACGGGATCCTACCCACAGACCTCCCTTCGCCGCACTCACGAGTGTTCTTCGGTATTTTTTTGTTTCACTTGCCTTTACTTGCATTGGCAGTCGACAAATTTGTGCAGCTTTTAATTGTATGCAGATTTGTTAAATGCGGTAGCAATTTTTCTATGATGCCAAGCTGTGCTGTGAGATATCAAGCTTCTTGCTAGTGAAGGCATGCTTTTTTACATTCTCTCCTCATTTAACCAAGGAAGACTGGTTGCAACTTTCAATTTAATACCTAGACATTGGTGCAAGGCACCATGATAGGAATTAATGAAAACCTGCACATCCTATATTCAAATTGGTGTGCGGTATTTCAGCCAGCTCATCTTTCAGTGTGGTTATAACAGTCATTGTGACTCTTCTCAAAGAATGTATATGGGTGCATTACATAAAATCTGTTCATTTGTTTTGTCATGGGCTAGCTCATTGGTTTTTTATTTTCTTATATAACGTCTAAGTTTAGTTTTTAAAGCAGTAGACAATTTCCTCTCTTGTCATTCATGACATGGCTACAGCCACTGACAGCTGTTGCTCTGGATGTATTTAATATGCAGTTGCCAGCGGCCAGCATCTATTGGGCCATGTGTGCTTCCTGCCTTCGGCTGTGTCATCCGTCCTGATCCGTTCATGGTAGTTATTTTTTTTCAGTGATGCATATCTTAGCTGCCTATTTAGAAAAATATTTTCAATATAGGCTTGCAGCTAGGTTTAGAAATGCATGAAACTCTACATGCACTTCACAGCAGTACCTCAGCTTATAATTACCGGAACTGTAGACTTGTACAAAATATAGTCGCTGATGTAGCTCTTGACGCAGCTGCTGTTAACATAAACGTGCTTTGACATTGCACACCTGTTGCCTGGTATGCATATGTGTCCTCGAAAAGGACCTATATGCTCATTTATCCCTTTAAAAACATTGTGCTCTACAATGATGGTTTACCAGTACCTCTGACACAGAGACCAAATTGTCAGTCAGTATTGTAACATTGCACGATGACACCAATCCTTGTATGGTATAGCATCCTTGCAATGCACTGGGCAAGCTGCTGTCAGCACAGATTTATTGCTGGTTTATTGCCATAGCATATGGTTATACTGCACAGTTTGTACCTCTACCTTCTTAAAGCTTTATACTTGAAAAATTTAAAATTAGTTGAAGGAAAATTCAAGGAAATGTAACAGTAACTGTCTCACATTTTGGTGGACACTTGAAAAGTGATATAAGGGAGAGATATAGAAGGGAAATAATGAAGAGCTGATGCCCATGTTAGATGCCCCTCTTTAGTTAAACATACCTCGCAATTAACACATTTGGTGCAAAACAAACATGGGACTTGCACGCTCACAAGCACCCTCATGTCAGCAAAACAAAGTGCCAATGTTGCCGTACTTTAGAGCTTTGCTCCTAAAAGCGCAGCTGACTGCTGCTCAAAGTTGAGAGCAAAAATATGTCTACTTTTCCTCATGTGCAGTCTGCGGTGCTGGTGCCATTTGCAATGGTGATTGACATTGAGTTGCATGATGCTCAGTCTGTTCCTGGAGTTAGTGATTTTGTCTGTCGTGTGAATGTGCTGTTAAAATTAGTGCAGAACAATGGTTCTCTAGTTCATTTTAGGTAACTGTCTCCTGTGCCGCATGCTACCACCCTTTTTCCTCAAATTTCCTAATCTCATTTAGCCACCTGATTGCCACCCATTCATGCATTCACCTACTCTTGGAATCCTCCCAGTGTTTTAGTGTGGTATTGCTTATATCTTCTCTGCATTACACAGGCACTGCACTTCCTCTTTTTTTGATTTAGTCAAGATATCTCTGTTCCTGTTTCTTGCATAAGCATAAGAGGCTACTCAAGTGCACCATCTGGGCTTGTGATGCAATATGTAGGGTGCTTCGTTTTTGGGTAAAACCTGGTTTCTTCCTACTGTTGCCCCAAAAAAGATTCTTAAAGATCAGGTTCAACACAATTTCTGTGCAAATGTGCCTGTAAAAAAGTGTGGTTTGAAGGTGCACAAAGCCTAAGAACTGCTGGAGTGTTGTGGATGTCACATTATTCTTCTGACAGAATTTTTAAACAATTCTGGTTATTTTATTTTTCTTTTAATGTTTATTGTTTGCCGGTTGCTTATAATTTTTGGATAAACTGAAAGCTACATGTACTGACTGGTATTTCATTCCAATAATTATACCCATTATTATGAAGCTCTGTTGGAAGGTAGGTGTGCATTTAGTATGCGTGCTTTGATTTTCAGTTATTGTTTCTGTAATGCAAAATGGAAGACAGGTCTCTGCTGTGCGAGTTTTTTGCGATGGAGTGAAAGTACCTGGAGCAGCATTTGCTACTGTGTCACCCAGCCAAAAGTTCTCCCACAGACCACTGAGCTTCTGAATACCTATGGCTTAAAGCTCGAAGCGCTGGTTGCCCTTTCCGAGATTTTCTGCATTAACGAGTGCAAGCCCAAGGGCTCAGAGCTAACAAGCATTTGAAACCATAGAGCTATACACAGTAGTGCTGGGGCCGTGCAGCAAGTCAGTGTGAATTAGATCGCGATAAACATGGTTTACTGTAGAAAGCTAGTGTGAAAAAATAGTTGCGCTCACAGAAACCGCTGTTTCTTAGTCGGTCATTGAAACAAAGCAATGCATGTAAAATTTTATATCTCACTGATCCCTCAATTTTTTTCCAGCTAAAGACCAAGAGTTGCATGGAAGTTGTGCAAGCCACCAAGTTGCGTGTGATTTTTGCCACGGACCTGGTGCAGGCTTGGAAATTAGTGGATGGCCAGTGGTATTCACTCAGTAAGGCAAGCTTTTTCTGTAAGTACAGTTTTTGGCATGGCATTGCTTAGGAACGCATGCACTAATCTGACTACTCTATGCCTGCCCAT
Source organism: Amblyomma americanum (assembly GCA_030143305.2). NCBI lineage: Eukaryota > Metazoa > Arthropoda > Arachnida > Ixodida > Ixodidae > Amblyomma > Amblyomma americanum. The sequence goes on from JARKHS020021403.1 coordinate 10,583, forward strand.
GCTTCAAGAATAATGAAGTACATGAAAAAAATTGATTGCCGAAAAAAATTGCCGCTTCTGTTATGTTTTTCCAGGAAAGTATTTGCCATTTAAAGGGCTGTGAAAACCTTAAAAATTATTATGTGCTTGTTGTGGCTTTTTTTTCAAATTTCTTCCATGTCTATGTTGGCCTGACCTTGTAGCTTGTCTGCATGAGATTGGCTGCTACCTACAGTTTGCTTTTTTGTTGCTCCTTTATTGCCTGTCACAATCTTTACTTTGCGTGGCAGTGTCATGCAGTTTGGGAAGTAATCTGATCTTATTTCTGCATTGGCCTGTAGTGCAAGCTTTTGCATGTGGGGCAGGTTTATGGTGTCGTTTTGTTTGCTGCAACTGCAGTTTGGCCATGAGGGTTAGAGGCTTAGTCCTTTTTTTATTTTGATGCAGTGTCGTATACTTCAAGCATAAATAATGAAGTAAGCACTATTTTTTGTAATAAATGAACATTCATTATAGCTGTGGCCATTATAAGTGCACTTGACTCTAAAATGGCTTTCTTTCGGCATTCAGTATTACATCTTAAAACCAGCCGGAAGACACAAAACAGGAGAAGAGATGAGCACAAGATGAGGCTGGTCTAACAACTGAAATTTTATTGAAGGAAAGTGGCAAAAGAAGACCTGCAAAGAGATTCAAGCACGCAAGACCCCAAAGCAGTGAGAGGGCAAAAAATAACCGAAAGGCACTGACGTACTGGTAAACCATCTAAAAAACTAATTCCTTACAGTGAAGGTTCACCGACGGTTTAGCCAGGCACTTATTTTTAGCCTTACTGATGTAGTAAGCCTCAACTATATCAGGACAGATTTATCACTTCCCTAAACCACTGATGTGCCGCAGAAATAAGGCGTGCAAAGGGAAAGGTCGTTCTCCGATTGCATTCACGAGGTGCAGGTGAAAATTCACCTTCCTCTCTACACAGTGAAAGTGCTCTCAGCCAGGCGCACATTCAGATATCTGCTTGTCTGCCCATAGTAGTTTCAGCTACGAGGCAGTGGAATGCAAAAAACCGGTTTACTTTTGCAAGTGGTGAACATTTTTATCTGCCACTGTGCATAGCGGACGATTACCCGTAGTTGTATCAAGCCTAGTTTGAACGAAAAAGCAAAGGGCTCATACCTTACTTTTAGCGGTCAAGACAACAGCAACATCATACTTTGGTGCAACTTTCTTGGGATGGTGCGAAATGGCGTGGAGGTAAGGTATAGAGCCCGTCTTTTTGGGCTGCTCAACGACGTCAGCATCATGTGAACGGTGTTCCGTTCCCTCGGGAGAGTAAAAACACACTCTGACAGGTGCGCAAGATGGGCAAGTGGGAACCCAGGTGCCATTGGCTTGGAAACCTGCTCTGAGAATGCATTCTAAACACTGTGATGGCATGACTTCCATAAAGCAGTCGTGATGCATGTGATTGCCAACCTGTCCTTCACCAGCCTCGAGTGGTTCAACTCGTAGCTAAGAGGCTTCCTGATCTTGGGCTTTGGCGCCAACACATGTGGTCGTCCGCAAAGCGGAGGTCTAAGTCAAGAAGCTACAAACGGTTATGCTTAGTGAAATTAAGACCTAAAAGATAGGCTTTGACCACATGCCTAAAGATTTCTAAAACGTCTTGTGCCAACTTATCTGAGCCCTCCTTGTGCAAGAAAATTAGGTAGCTATCAACATAATGAAATGCTACTATGCTGAGGCCTTACAAACAGGGCTTTGATGCGGTATCGACTCTGGACAGAAGAATGTCGCGGAGGAACAGTGCAACCTGGGACCCTCTGCATATGCCTGATTTCTGATGTAAATACCGCCTTGCCAACTCACAAAAGTGGAGTTCTGTGGAGTTCTAGTTTCTTGTGGACAGCAACCTGGGCAGGTGCTCTGCAGTGAGCATCGACATGGAGGGCCTGCACTAATCATTGTGACATGATAGACCTCTGAGGTATCTGCAAACGGCATCAAGGTGAACAATGAACATGCTTTTACAGATGATTGCGTGATTTCGGTTGCTGGCTTCTTGGGGCTGTTGTCCTTTTACTGCAAATCCGCATTTGTCAGTTGGCAGGGCGGTATTTACACGCAGGTCGTACCTTTGCTCAGCAACATTTTTTTGTCTAAAGTCAATAAGGCATTAGAGCCCTGTGTTGGAGACCTTGGAATAGTAGCATTTCGTTATATTCATGACCGTCTAATTTTTCTAGACATAGAAGGGTCAGATAAGTTGGCACAATATGTTTTAGGAGTCTTTAAGGCATGCGGTCAAGGCCTGTCTTTTACATCAGAATTGTCTAAGCAGAACCGTTAGCAGTTTCTTGATGCAGACTTGCGCTTTGTGGACGAATATGTTTGTCGGGGCTACAGCTAAAGATCAGGGAAGGCTCTTTTTAGTTACGAGTCGGACCACTCGTTGTTGGGGAAGGATGGTAACGAGGTGTATTTGTCGCTGGTTAAGGTCAGTAAAGATGGAAACACTTGATGGGTGTGCAATCGTGTGCATGACATCAGCTTTAGATAAGTCATGCCATCACTGCTAAGGACGCATTCTTGTAGCAGGTTTCCAAGCAGCTGGGTTCCCACTTGCCCATCTCAACAACCTGTCGTATGTTTTCACTCGCTCGAGGGTAAGGAGCACATACTCCGGTGATGCTGATACACCTTACCTCCACAGTATTTCACAGTCTCAAGAAAGTCGCGGGAAAGCTTAATGCTGCTGTTGTCTTAACAGCGAAGTGCAAGACAGGAGGCTATTGCGCCGCCATTAAAAAGGCTTGATAAAACTGGGTACTTGTCGACAATGGACAGTGTCACAAAAAAGGTTCACCACTTGCAAAAGTAATGGAGTTTATTGCGTTCCACTGCCTTAAGGCTGCAACTAATATGGGCAGACAGGCAGATATTTGAATTTGCAATTGACTGAGCACTTTAACTCTATAGGGGGAAGGCAAATTCTAATCTGGCACTGTATGCTCAATCTTGTGAATGCAAATCTGAGGATGACATGTCTCTTTGCATGACTAGTTTCCACGACACATCAGTGGTTTATGGAAGGGATAAATCTGTCGGTAGATAGTTGAGGCTTACTACATCGGTAAGGCTAAGGACACGTGTGGCTAAGCCATCGGAAAACCTTCACCATAAGGAATTTTTGCTTTTTTAGATGATTCATTAGTATTCCAGTGACCTTTGATTGCACTTCGCCCTTTCACTGCTTTGGGTTATTGTGCGCTTGTATCTCTTCGCGGGTCTCCTTTTGGGGCTTTCCTTCAATGATGCTGCCGCAGTGGCTCAGTGGTTATGGCGCTCGGCTGCTGTCCCAAAAGACGCAGGTTCGATCCTGGCCGCACCAGTCAAATTTCAATGGAGGCGAAATTTTAGAGGCCCGTGTACTGTGCGTTGTCAGTGCACGCTAATGAACCCCAGGTGGTCGAAATTTCTGGAGCCCTCCACTACGGCGTCCCTCATAGCCCGAGTCGCTTTGGGACGTTAAACCATCACAAATCAAATAATCAAAATCTTCAATTAAATTTTTGTTAGTCCCGCCTCTTGAGCTCATGTCTTCTTGTGTGTTCTGGCTGGTTTTAAGGTGAGTCAGTACCAACTCGGCCAGTCATAAGCCTTGTTCAGTATTACAACATTTTGAATAAAGTGAGAAGTTTACTAGGCTATGTTGCCGGGGATCGTGTCCGCAGCAGTTGTGGGCAACTCAGAAGAGATAGCGTCATACGATTGGTTGTGTAATTGGCAGAGGATGATGTGAGGATGCTGCTCGAAAAGAAAATTTTATAATCGGATGATTATTTACAGCCAAAAATGTCCAAAAAGTGGCTGGGCCAGGGAAAAATTGCCGCGAAATTTGAAAACGCTGAAAGTAGGTGGAGCTACAGCGTAGTGCCAAGTTTGAAAAATTGGAAGTATGGACAAAGCCAAAGCTTGGCGCCAAGTTTGAAAACTCGAAATGAGCAATAACGTGACCAGTGATAAGTGTCCTATACTTAACCAGGAGATAGGAAAAAGAATGATAAATTAGAGGCAATTAGGTAATTATTGAGAAGCGAAAGGCAATGAACGCGTGATTAGACTGGGCGGGTATTCAGTGAGTGGGCAGGAACGATCCGTGGAGGGAAATTTGAAAACTCGAAATCGTTGCTGGAATGAAATGAGGGTAAAATAAGAGTTAATCGATAACCAATCAAGTCAACGAGAAAACAACCATGGCGCCAAATTTGAAAGGCGACCAGTGTCGAGGAAGCATCAACGCTTTCACATTTTTTTTTGCGCAGGTAGCAGCAGTGATCTCTATTTTTTGTTGTTTTTTTTCAGCCAAGACAAAAACTATTTTTCTTGGCTCATGGGCGATGTATCTAGGAACCTGCAGTCAGGACAACGCTGGACAGCATGCATCAGCAAGCTCGAAAAAAAAGCACGAAACAGTGAATAAATATTGATCATTTTCATTTCAATTCTAGTGGTTTTGTGCACGAATTACTCTGGAATGCACAAAGCTTGTGTTAATTGACAGGCGACCATTAACAAGCTGTGCATTTTTGTGCATAGCCTACTCCAGAACACAAATCCTGTGTTAATTGACAGGTGACAGTAACGACTGTTACACAGTGTATGAGCACTACAGAAGACAAGGCAAACTACAGAAGACAAGACAGACTACAGAAGACAAGACAGACTACAGAAGACAAGACAGACTACAGAATTCAAGACAGACTACAAAAGAGAGGACAAACTACAGAAGACAGACTATAAAAGACAAGACAGACTACAGAAGACAAGACAGACTACACAAGACATGCCCAAAATACGACAAGACTACAGACTACAGAAATTTTCTGTCTTAAAATCCTGTAGTGTGTTTTGACTGGGTAGTTTTCTCCTTGCTTTGTTTCTTCTTGTTTTAATTATGTAGTAAATAAATAGTTGACCTTCTCTGAATGTTTGCGAGTTTGAACCACCGGGTCATCAAAAAACCCCGATTTCATTATCAACAAGGTGTTTACTCACATCACCACATGAAGCGGAAAACTCAAACTGCACTGACATCGCACAGCACATTGAAGCCTATAGCATTTCACCTCCATAGAAACTTGGCCTCCCCGGTTTGGTTCGAACTTGGGTACACCGGGTCAGTAGGCGCAACAATATGCGAAAGCTGTTACAGTCTTGGTTGAGCTGTACATCTCGGCAATCAGCTATGAAACCACTCTGTGTACACACCTCCGCTCTTGTCATAACCTCATATTTTTATGGTATCCGACTTTTGCGTTTTTTCCGGGGCAGCCTTCTTCTCTCAAGCTCCAAAGTGATAAGGCCAGTACATGCCACGGTGGCTCAGTTGTTTCGGCGCTCGGCTACTGAGCCGGAGTACCCGGGTTCAATCCCGACCGCGGCGGCCGCGTTTCGATGGCGGCGGAACGCAATGGGGCACGAGTGCTGTACGATGTGAGTGGACATCGAAAATATCGCGGAGAACTTCAATACGGCACCTCTTTCTCTCTTTCTCCTTTCACTCCCAGCTTCCTCCCTTCTCCTATGGTGCGGTTCCGGTGTCTACTGAAATATGTGAGACAATTACTGCGCCATTTCCTTTCCTCAAAAAACCAACCAATCACTATGCCACCAATCACATTCTGCTCTTTGTCTGTTCCCTCTCGTAGTTTACCAGTTTACCTTGCTCTCCTCCCCGGTTGAAGTAGAGAGGGGATACTCTCGCTCCACTTTCTTATTCTGTCTACTCTGGCAGGTGGCCGTCAGTTACTAAGGCCGGCTGGTGGCAGTTATTCCAATTTATTTCAAATAAACGACAAAAAGAAATTCTGATAAATTAGGGTTCCGCGCCAGGCGCTGTAGATTTTTGGTAGAATGCGTGCTGAAACAGACAAAGGAAAACTATAACAATTTTCGCTGTTAAAATTCCCCACTCGAAGAGAGAAACGTGGACACTACACCCACATGCGAGCGCCAAGAGGACCCGTGAGGGAGGCGACTAGTGCTTGAACGTAAAGAGAATGTACAACAAAAAAAATTACCGATGATTATGGTACTCCCTAAAACGAAATTTCCTCCCACCTTGATTTTGCTGTACAAGGTGTGACAGAAAAATTAAGGTGCGCGGAAATTTCGTCTTTTGGAGTTGCATAATCATCGTTTTGCTATATCAGGTGTAGCTGACCCACCACGGTGGCTTAGTGGTTAGAGCGCTCGGCTACTGATCCGGAGAACCTGGGTTCCAACCCTACCACAGCGCCGCGTTTCAATGGAGGCGAGACGCTAAGGCACCCGTGTGCTGTACGATGTCAGTGAACATTGAAGATTCCCAGGTGGTCGAGAGAGAGAGACATCTTTATTGCCACAGGTGTCGGAAATTAGGGCGGTGGGTCCTACGTGGCCACCAGGTGGGGGCGAAGTTCTGGGCCCAAGAAGTCAGTGCAGTTTGAGTGCCTTGTCTGACTGAGTGAAGAGTGGGTCCCAGCTTATTGGAGAGGACCTGGCAGGAGGGCTTGAGGGGCGGGTTATATTCGCAACCTCAGACGACGTGCGCATGAGTGGCGGGTTCTCCTTGGTTGCATTTTGAGCATGTGAGGTCATATTCCCCGCTGGTGATTAGTGATCGCCTGAAGTGGCTGAGAATTGAGTGCATATGCAATCTGTGGAGCAGGATGGCTTCCGTATTAAGCATTCAGCATAGTATTAAGTTTGTTCGCAGACACCAGAAAACCCTTCAATCATTTTGAAGCGAAAGCATTTCTTGGCTCGGTTCAGGTGTCCGCCGATATGCGAGACAAATACTGCCCCATTTCCGTTCTCCAAAAAAAAAATTTCCAGGCTTTACAGTCCTCCAACATGAACTAATCACGCGCAAAAGATGGACACATTTCTTATTGTGTAAATAGTTTGTACATATTATTTCTCCCCCTATCCTCTCTTCCTGTCCCCTCACCTCTTTCATTTGATTTCATTGTTCTGCCTGCTATCCTTTATTTCTGCTGCCCCAGCTCAGGTGCTTCAGTATCGATGGCAGACGTCGGGGCTAGCAAAAATCTTTTCCTTCCTTTTAACTATTATTTTAATAAAAACCACTACCACTACCACCAGGTTTTACAGGGAAGATCAAAAAAATTAAAAAATAACCTTTTTGGGGTAAAAAATATGGCTTTTTCAGCACAGTATTAAGCGTGTTGGCGGTGACCAGAAAACCCGTCAATCGTTCTGACGGAAAGCCTTTCTAAGCTCATTGCTGGCGTGGACGGAAGTTGTTGATGGAAGGTGTCCGCAGGAGCCGTCAATCAAACGTTATGTGGTGAATAAAACAAAAAAAATAAAAGTTGATTGAGCAACAATTATTAAGGAACGTATAATAATAAAAGAAATGAAACAACAAAAACTAAAAAATAAACAAATATATAGAAAACAGGGATAAACAAAATAAAAGTAATAACAAAATCAACAAAAATTGCAGAAAATAACAAAATTTAAGACGTTTAACTTTCGCTTTTAAGATTGGGAAGCGACAGCGCGTTGCCGAGGTGCCTATGGGTCCGCGGAACACAATCCCCCGTTCGGCCTTGTGTTACACTAGAATGGTAGCACGGAGTGGCCAATACAATATTCGTAAAATAGTCGCAGAGTTTCTTGTAGTTGGGTTTTATAAATGTGAAAACGTTAAAAGTTTGTTGCATTTACTTAAGTGCAGTGCAATGCATAAAGACGGGATGCACCTCACATATATTTTTCAACTGGCTCAGCAAAATGTTCCAGCTGATCCGTAGTACACTTGCGTGCTGGCCATGAAACCATTCTATAGCATCGTCCAGAGGAGGCGGCTCCATGCGCAGTTATCCTGTGGCAGACTTCACTTTGCTTCCATCGCTGGTGGTTGCACTTTATTTCAGTTGTTTCCAGTGTTGTGTAGTTCGACAGAAGTCGAAAGAAAAATCCTACGCAGGAACCGCGCCCGTGGCAACATTATTCCTGCATAACCATCACAAAACTTTATTAACGCATCTGATTAACTGAAAGGACGAAGTGGCTCCGGTGCGGTGGTACCCTACTCTGAAACTGCGTAGCCGTCACTATCAGCAAAGCATTATCACACCAACCGCCCGACGAATCATCGCATCAGGGCAGACGCTTGAGCAAGAGATCACCCCCATATAGATTCCTGGGCATGCCTCGTCACCACGTAATAAACGCGTTCATGCGCTGGCTCTAGATATATCCTTCTCCGGACCCAGGGAGATCGGTCACAACAAACAAATGCACCGAAGCTCGTGGGCTGTACTCACATACTGCCAAATCAGCACTCATTACAAAAAACCGCTCCAACCCCCCACACGCCTCACAGTACTATATATCTAAAGTGCAGTGTGGCCTGGCGGCAACTGCAGACAGACATCTAAGTATAATCCTACCTCCTTCATTGCTATCACTCCGCACTGGCCCTTCCACTCTGCTCAACATGCGGGACGGCCCAGGCCACCCTCATGCACTACCAGTGGTAATGCCCCCAACCCATGACATTTCCCCCATTCCCGACTCATTCCCCTCCTCCTTGATGCCGCTCTGTGGGCTGCCCAACCAACTGGCCAACCATGGCTAGTAGAGAGAGATCTCTGTGATACACAGGCCCCTGGACACTTGGAGGACAGGTAGCAGCCCACCCTTGGGCCATTTTGCTCTTTTTAAATAAAGTTGTTCGCCCTCTCCTGCGCCGTTTAACTAGCTGTTTGGAGCTCTCCTTCCTCGAATGCATTCTCGTCCGCGCTCGTGCGTGCTTCAAGTGTCTCTACTTTCCTAGGCCACTGGTACTATTTTGTCCAAATGGTGCCTTCATAGTGTTGCGGAGAAAAAAAAACGTTAAATTAGAAAAAAACGGCTGGCGGATTACCATAGATGAGGACCAGAAGAATTGTAGGATGCCTAAACGTCGCATTAAGAATAGACGCTACTATTGGCTTCTCTTTCTTTTCTTTCTCTTTTCATCTCTTTTCTTTCAAAACTTTCGTTGACATCGCAACTTTTGGGATCCCCACATACGATGTTATACATCGCCACGTAAAGATGGATAGATTCAAGATAGAAGCGCACCCTTTGATATAGTGAGTTGGCAGTTACCACCATGCCCGGCTATTTTTTTCAATTCTCTGTTTTCATTAATACTTATGTTTTTGTTTCTTTAAGGGTACTTTAAATCATTCTCTACATTCGCCATTTGCTTTAACTCTCTTTTTAATCCTACACTTCTAACATTATTCCACCTCTCTTCTTTTGAGCCGGTAATCTCTCAATCGCTTTCTTCTTTCCTCGACCTATAATCATTCACATGAACCCTGTCATCTCTAAACACAATGCCCTCGGGAATTGTGTCTGTGCCTGCTTCGACGTTTGGATGGATGCCATCAAGTCCTGGAAAAGATGTCCAATAGCTTCCACACCCTGCAGCGGTGACTCAGTGATTATGGCTATCTGAAGGTGGCCCGCAAGAAGTGGGTTCGATCCTAGCAATGGCGGTCGAATTTCGATTAAGACAAAATTGTAGAGGTCTGTATACAGTGCGATGACAGTACAGGTTCACAGAACCCAGAGTGGTCGAAATTTCTGGAGCCCTTCACTACGGCGTTTAACTTACCCTCAACTTCTTTGGGACGTTAAACCTCCATAAACCAAACCAAACCAATTTTTTTGTACAGATTTGGCACGCTATAAAAAATTCAAAATTGGTTGCTGAGGAAGAAAATTGCGCAGTAATCGTCGCACTCCTGTATGGACGCCCAAACCGCCCCGTCACACACTGCAATTGTGTCATCTTCTTGATTGTATTTCATTTTGTAGCCGTGCGTTCAAAAACACCCTGGAACCCGTCACAGCACAGTGCAGGATATTGTCTACCCGAGTCGAAACCAGACATGCAGAAGGGAGGCTGCTCGCCTTCTTTTAACATTTCTGGAGAATACGGATCTTGTTTTTAAATGGTGACAGCAGGAATGGGCTATGGCCTACTGTGATTGAATGTGTGCGTAGATGGTGTCTTCCGGAGTGGACTACTTTATACTGTGAGTGAATGTGTGTATGGAGTGTGGCACTACAATGGCCTATGTTCTACTGTGACTGAATATGTGCATAGATGGTGACTTCTGGAGTGGACTTTGATGTGAGCTGTGTGGAATGATTGTGTGCATAGATGGTGACTGCGGGAGAGAATGTGTGCTATTATAAGAGACTGTGCGCTTATCGGGGTAGATGCGGAATTGTTAATATCGAAGGGACGCTGCGGTGGAGCAATTGCCGGAAGACAAAGCAAGGCTAACCACACCTGTAGCATTCAACACCTCAACCTCAACCTCACCCTGATCTCGCTTCACCCTGTAGGCCATTGCATCATCCGTTATCATAGAACGATTCCCTCCTAGCATGCCCTTTCCGATTTCAATATAGGTCTACACTGTGCTTCTTTTTAATTGTACAGTTCCAGTTTTTACCTTATACGTTTTTTAAAGCTGTCTACTCCTCTGTCGCCTTTAGTTTCCTAGCTCTTTTGCGCCATTGCGAGTCAACGCTGTTTCAGTATAAGTATTTAAATACCTTAGCTGCCCAACGGTCGTCCAATTTCCTCAGGAGTTCTTCATATAGTGTAAAGTGAGCTTCTTTGCTTCGAACGATACCCAGCCCGTATGGCCCTGTACTCCCTCGAATGTGGTTTTCCGGTTGGCATAAAGGGTTGATTTTTGAGCAGCTCCTTGATTAATCTCATACCTCAGCAGAACTTCAGCACTTAGGCGCAAACCTGTATTCCTAAAACTAAGCACTGCCACCATTATTCCTTTCAAAAACCTCTCAATACTTCATATTGTTGTACCCCCCCCCCCCTTCTATCTATAACGAACGGCGTTTCCTTATACCCTCATCCTTCGCGCTTTTATATCCCCACGGACTGTGCATTTCTATGTATGTATGTCCTTCTGTATTCAAATCACGAGATATATGTATTCAGTGAGTCTGGGTTTTTCATTGTCTTGTACTGTAAGCACCTGATGAGTTGTATTGTTGAAATCGGTCAAACCGGAGTTAGTGCCGCTAAAACTGATACCTAGAGCTTTGCTTCATCACCACAATAGTTACACAGAGTTTGCAAATCTTCCTGGACATCTGCTAGCAGGACAATACCGTCCGCATACATCAAACCGCGGAGCCATTGCTCAACGACCATTCCGCCTAATCTGTACAATACACTAAGCCCTCTTTGGCTGCCGTTGTTCATGCTTTACATGAAAAATATGCACAGAAGATTACAAAAAGGTAATCTATGCTATAATCTGTCGAACAGATTTTAACCTGGATTACTTACTTCCTTATCTCTTCTTACTTCCTTATAACTTCAGTATGCAATTGCAGCTTTATTATACTATGTTTCCTTTAGAAGACCAATTATGTCATGGCTGATGCCGTCATCTTTTAGTATGCTCCAGTGCAGTTCCTGTTCAGGTACTCGTATGCACCACTTATGCCCAAGGAGGCTAAATGCAGAGATCTCTTTTCCGCCTTAGTTATGTCTATGCACTCGGTAAGCACGAAAAGGCTGTCATCTAAGAGCCGACTTTTTTCTAACCTTTTGAACCAGTTCTGAATTCTTAGGGTACTTTACTACTTTCTACCCGGGACCGTATTTGTAAATTCGCCACGTGCATTGAAAGCCTGTATATAACCGATGGTATTGTAATCGTTCTGAAGGATTTTATGTGCCTCTTACCTCGTTTCCCACTAAAAATCAAATTCGTGTTACTCTTTTTCCTCCTGCGCGGAGTTTGCTTATTGGTGTTGCCTGTTTCCAATTATTTTAAGCACGTTTTCTTGGTTTTTAGACCGTGGTCATTTACCCGCTTGTTTGGAATTTCGAATAAACCTACCGATGCGCTTTTAGGAAGATTTGCTCCCGCCTTTTTTAATTCAGATTGCTCAGTTCTAAGCTGCTATTTTAATCTTCCTTTAGTGTGTCCGTTCTTCATTTGTGGGGATTACCCTACCGTGGCTCCTAAATGCCTCAGCTATAACTGATGTGATGAAGTTCGCAGCGTCTTCCCTAAACATTTTCCCTCGGCATCTAGAAACTGTTGCTGCTGTATTTGATGCATTTCACCCAGCCAGCTTATATGGTGCCAGAATTTTCTCGGTCCTTCTTTAGTTACATCGCGAACTTCTGCCGCCCAGCGACCAGTGGACTGCTTTAATTTATTCCGGGAGAGGACCTGTTCTTCCAGTTTGTTTTTGTTCATAAGTTTCCCATTTTTGGTGGATATGCCCTTGGTATTAGTGCGAATTCTTTACCTGTCTGCATCCTCTTGAAGCTGCCTGTCATTGCTTTCATGGCCTCCTTAACTTCCTTATGCCACCAGGATTGTGGCTCCCTCTTTCCCTTCTTGCACTGGGCCACCTTTAACTGCTTCATTTTTGAACTGATGTGAAGTTCCAACTGAATATTATCCCACTTTTTGATGTAAAGTTCCTATACTCCTACCTTATTGCCTGCTGCTATATTAGCGCTGTTTACGCGATAGCGCCTACAGCTCGTTCGGTCGAAAACCCGTCGGCGTAGTCCTAGCCGTCGCTGCTTGTCGTAGGTATTCTTTGCCTGCGTAAAAAATTATATCATGGCAATTTTTGAATAAAGTGATTGATGATTGATTGGTGTGTAATATGTGATGTGGAGTTAATGCAAACATTCTAATAAATTGATTGTGTAAAGAAATGAGAACTGAAAAAATTGAGAAAAACGGCGATTCAAATGTGTCAAAAATATAGAAAATATAGAGTGTGTAATTGCTCGGTAAATTAATTGATAAACTTTAAAATTAAAAAATGCGTTTATAGGTGTGAAACCAGTCGGAATAGAAAGCCTAATCCCCTATATGCTCTCAAGCCATACACTTAAAGCGGAGCTTAGGTGTCCTCCATAATCTTCGTGGTTCAGTTTGTGTTCTTTCTCGTTTTTGCTGCATTTCTCGTTTGATCGCACACAGGACTGTACTGCCCATCTTCGGCTGTTTCCATTTTGCTGTCGACGCTATTGTCTCATCTCTATATTCGCGTCTCAATGTGATGCGTAGCATGGCAAGTGAGCAATGGGGAAACTATCCTTATTCAATGTTCAAACTTCATGAAACACTGGTGCGCAGTCGCATGTTGTATCAATTACCTCTAATTTTTTCCTCGGCATCACAGCTTAAACGCTCAAAGTTTTCTATAGAAAGGGCCTAAGAAGAGCCAGTCTGCGAACAAGGCTGTACTTCTTGAGTCTATCGAAACTTTCTAGCCTTCTCGCTTCTCAAAGACTACTGATGCATCTTAGCCGCCTAGAAAAGGCGGTAGGTGGGCAATCCCTTCTCCAGCCGCTCTGCATGAGATATTAGCCGAAGGCCTACTTGGCACTTAATACTCTCAGTTCTTTAGGTCTTAATGTTCGCATCAAAAGAAATGGTCAAAACCCCCCTGGTCCTCTCCGACCCTCGACTGTAATGTCGTAATTCCCCATGTGAACGTAAAGCGCAGCTCTCCTTTGGCTGCAACCCGTTCGCTCGTTTTTGAATATTGTGAAAGGGAGTAGGTCTGCTATATATATATATATACATATATCTCAAATTTTCTCTAATGGTACTGTGGACAAGGTCAAACAAGCTCGCGATGCGGCTCTTTACATTACTTGTTTACACTTTATGTGGTTTGTATGCTTTAGTGCTGTCGTATCCTTAACAACGGCGGAAAGTGTTCCTATTGAGGACGCTTTACGGAAGTTAGGCTCTCGTCCGGCTCAACCTGTTGTCTTTCAGATTCAAAATCTGCCCTTGAGAGCTTAGAGCGCGTATTCCATACTTAAGTCTTGTCTATAATCTCGGCGTTTCGTGAAGACTCTGCACAGCAGAGGCCTTATTCTAACCTTCCATTTGGTGCCCTCTCAAATAAGAGTCAGAGGAAGTGAGGTGACAGACAGCCTCTTCCATAAAGTTCTGTGAAGAAATTCATCAAAAAAGTATCTCAAGATGAAAAAAAGACTTCAGACAAACGCTGCACCATCATTTCAATGTCCTTTTGAGTGCGCCCTATAAGCCATGTGTGACCAAGAACTGAGAAGATCCCAGGCTCCTCTATTACATTGAATTCGCACGGCCTCTACTAGTATTCCTGGCTGAATGCATAAGGCGGGCATGGCATGGTCTTCGCTATGGTCTTTAAGGGGTGGGTGCGCGAATATAGAACATTGTATTATGTACTGAAGTTCCCTGCCTTCAAGAAGATATCAGCCCTTCACAGTACAGTTCAGTACATTGTTTACCCGAGTGGAAACCATGCATGGAGAAGGGAGGCTGGACACCTTTTGAAATATCTGCAGTACACTGATCTTGTCTCTAAATGGTGACACCAGAAACTGACTATGGACTACAGTGATAGGATGTGTGCATAGATGATGTCTTCTGGAGTGGACTATGTTATTCTGTGAGTGAATGTGTGCATGGATGGTGGCACTGTAATGATTATGCTCTGCTGTGACTGAAGATGTGCACAGATGATGACTTCTCGAGTGGACTTTTTTCGGCTGTGAATGAATGTGTGCATAGATGGCGAGTACGCGGGAGCGATATTAACTATAATAAGTGACTGTGCGCATGACGGGGCTTATTCGACAACTTTTGTGTCATTATTTCCTTATAAGTGACGCTACAATAGAGCAAATTCCGGCAGTATAAGCAAGGCCAATCTAACCTGGAGCATACAACAGCTAAACTCATCCCAACTCAGGCATTATTCAGTGCTAGTCTGCCTCATGCGAATTTCCCACACGATTTACACCGCATATTTGGGTTTCTTCTAACTATAATAAAATGAATTCACTTCTCAAGAAGTATAGTATTATTTCCCAATAAAATATCTGTGTTCATTCAGATCCACGATATGCCCATTCAATTTACCCAACAGAGCCATACCCAGAATTTCTTACATCACCATTGAGCCCTTTAGCTGCATTCTTCTTTTTTTCCCTTTATTTGTAACCTGTTTTATTATAAGCTACCATAAGGCATTTGATTTGACCGGCAAATATTCCAGATACCCAGAAAATGTTTTTTACAACTTATGTTTGTTCTTTGCCAATTGATTACTTGGTCTATCAGCATACCTACAATCCCTCCTTCTTAGTGGTTGTTTTGTTACCCCTTCCCAGAGGTAGGTATCATTAAACGGTGCATGTTCTAGATCACTGATATCTCTCGCACGAACGAGCGCATCTATTTCATCTCCCATTAACAGCTCTTGTTTGTATCAATATTCATATTTTTCTGCCCCTAGGATGTTTATACAACTAATCCAGGTGTTAAATTTCTTTCTGTAGTTTTATTCCTTGATGTCTTACCTACCATTTTGTTAGGCTTAGTCTCCATTATCATGCATTCTTCGCTTCCAAGTACGCCTAGGTACAGAAGCCTCGTGGACCTGTTATAAAGCTTTAGCCTCGCCTGCCAGGCGCCAGCCGATTTCTGCTCCTACCTTTTCACTAAAATACATGCCATCTCGTACAAACCAACTGCCAACGCCTGCTCTCCCCATTTCTTTATTTATGTTTGCAAATTGGAAGCCTTTCTCCAGGGATAACTTCCTTGTCTCCCGATTAAGAGACGCTACGTCCTTTTTAACCTTTCCATTTCGTCCGTGCAAACCCGGTACAGTGCACACCGCGATCTGCACTTGCTGTGCTATTTCCTTCATATTGTCGATTCCCTGTGACAAGAATCTGTAATGATTGCGCGAGTTGGGATCTGCAGCGGATAGAGCCATGGGTGCTTCTCCTGCGTTCGCGGAATTGAGAGCCCGAAAGAAGAGCTGGCCAACGTGTGCTGCCTGGTGAACTACGGCGGCTGTGTAAAATCCCTGGGGTGATGATCCTCCTATATGAACGGAACATACCCATTGCTTCTCACCACATTTCCTGTCAAGAGCCAGAGCGCGCGTCTGTCTTGCGCCTTCTTACGATTCAGAATCTTGCATGGCTGTGTCTCGAAGGAATAATTACTAAATGCAACATGATGGTAGTTTCCGCTAAGACGTTAGCCACGTGCCAAATGTCCACGTGATATCCTGGTAATATTCATGTCTATACTGATGGCTCAAGTCTTAATTACCCATGCACATCTCTATTCGTATTTCCACAGCTGTACAAACGCCCGTGTTGCTTGAAAAGACACACGTATCCTCTTTTTTTGTAGATTTTGGCCGCACACTATAAATATAGAAAATGCACCTGGCTTGAATAATACAGTCGTGGTCTACTTCCACCAAGATGAATTTTGCTTAAAATCTCAGATTCTTTCTATATAGCGACAGAAAAATAGGCTTTAAAGTTTTTTTTATCATAGCCGTTGGCAGATTGTGAAATCGACTTTTCACATGCGCATTCCGGCCAAGGAGATAAAAAGCAACAAAATAATTGTTAACAATATGAAACCAATTAAATAAACTCGACTAAAGAAATTTTACTATCAGCACTAAGAGGCAGGTTTTTTTATTAGAAACTACGAGGCACTCGTCTTCCTACAAATCTATGTTTGATAAGAGTTCAATTGTACGCGTGTATTGAAGTGCAGGTTTCGGCGTCATCCAGGTAGTTGCGAAGACAGAGCGCTGAATTTCGACAAGAACAATACTCGCGACGTGGCGCAGCCTTTCGAGGCCTAACGGCGCCTAGGTATCGAAGAAAGAGGCAACTGTTTCGTTTTCTGTTTCGACAGTCGGAATAGAAGAAAAACCCTACCAAGAGATGGGTCACGCTAGCGCGGCGTTGACTGTCTTGTGTTACCGCCTTTCATGCGTAATTACACAAAGCAGTAGAAAATTTTGTCGCGAATATCTTGAAACAGTGGTGCTGCAGAAGAGTTTTAACAATTAAAGTAGTGCACAATTGCGATTGCCTATATCGTTTTGAACAAAAACATGCGCACTAGCTCAAAATGCAGAGGAGTTAAGTAAGATAAAGAAGAAAATTTGTGTTCCACTTTTACAAAGTCGCCTCACGTTGTGTCTGCCTTTTCGCATTATATCATCACATACCACTCAGTACCTAATTTTATGAAATCTGCTCAGGATAATATGGGCGCAGCGTTTATATAGAAGAAGATGTGACCATGTAGACCATGTGACCATGTGACCAGTGACCATGGTGCTCTTGGCCGGATACGTCACGCACAGCTGTAGCGAATTACAGTGCGCCATTCAAGATACTGTGACTTTGTTTCTTTCTCGAACATTTCACGAGCATCCTGCGTAGCGGAACAGTAATTAAGTGTCAATTTCAACGTAACGAACGCCAGATGTAAGTTCTGCGCTCGTATCTTTCCATCTTTACTGTCTCCATCGTTTCCTGTGCTCCACACGCCCATTGAGACGCTGTAGTATAGAGTCAATATATAGACTAAAAAATGCCTTGCTGGCACGTTGGAAACTGTTCATTTTTGCTAACGGGCGCGAAAAAAAGACACAATACAAGGCAGAATGACGGGATGGAGCGCCACACACAACTTATTTTTTCGAATGCAACACGCCCAAATATATACCGTCCTACATGCAAGGAATACTATCATCTTCAAAGTGATATGAGAGTTCACCTTTAAAACAATCGTCCTCAGCCTTATACAAACATATGGACGCGCCGCTGACGCACATGCTTCCTTTCTTTGCTATAAAAAAAGCTTCGAATAATTCCCTAGATTTTGTATCTTTGCTTTTTGAGAGAACTCGCACACCGAAAAACCATGGCTCACAAGGGCGTCATGGGCAGGACCATTTATGTTTAGACATTCTTGGGCATTGTTTATCCTGCACAACGTTTATTTAGTGTTCCCTGATTCGGTCGTTAACGCAGCGCCTAGTTCGCTCTATAGGTGAGCGTCAGCGTGAGAGGGGAATTTTATAGACTTCTTCGACGCAATTGATGAACGATTGCACATATTTAGTGCCACGCCCCTTCTCTTCTTTGCGTCCCCTTTCAGTGCGATAGCAAACTTCCGAGATTTTCTGGGGCTAAAAAAACAAGCGGCACACCATGGCTGCTCGTGACCTTTTTCAAGTTGTGGGCTAACTTTTGCACGTAGGGCACCACCACAGCTGGCACCACCTCTTCTCAAGGGACATCATCGCCAGCTCTGTCAGCCTTTCTCTTCATTTTCTGTGACAGGCTTTCAGCGACAGCCGTTGGGAGCGAAGCAGGGAACCCAGATTAAGACAGCCTGGCCAATTGGTTTTGCGAGGTTAAATAAATCTTGTGAGAGCACGATTTTTTGAAAGCAAATTCGAGGCAAAAAGAAGCAAGACCCGTTTGTATAAGCTTGGAATGAACAGCATCCTGTGGCAGAAGCCCCCTTTTCGCAGAAAAGCAGACGCCCAATAAACCGGTTCCTCACATAACCCAATTATAAATTCGAAAAACTGTAAAACATTACCCTCAGGTACTTCACGTGTAAAACTTAAGCAATTTTCATGTTGTTTATTTAAAAATAAAACGTCGTGCACACTTTCTTCGAAGTTCAAACTTCCGTCCATAATAAAAATGAATAAAAAATCTTCTGCACATCTGAACACTTTAGAAATATTTCTAGCTGGTTAAACCTGGTGCTAAACACGATCCGTTTGTGAAAAAAAAAATATTACACAAAACAGGTGCATCACAGAAGCCTATACATATGCCAGCTTCCTGCAGAAATACTGCTCGTCAAATATTGCAAATTGAGATTGTAAGTGAAACAGTAAAAAGGTTACAAAATTTTCGTTAGGTACACCCGCAGTATTTTGAAAAGAATTATGGTCTTAACTTTCTATAACCTCTCTGACTGCAGTGAACAAGACTTCGTAGAGAATAGAATAAAACAAATGCACAACGTCTACCTAAAAGGCGCGTCCAACATAACGATGCCATTTTGAGAATTTACAAACTTAAGCTCATTTTTAGGTGAGGAAGGGGTCTTCTACATCAAGATTACCCAAATTTTCCACCGAGAACCGGCGAAGCAACCGTGCACGTAAAACGGTATAGGTATGCGCGTGCTGCCTTCGAATAAATCAGTTGTGATTGGCACTCCGTCCTTTAATTCTGCCTTGTGTTGTGTCTTTTTTCTCCCCCTGCAACCAAGGATGATCAACAACTAGAGTAGCGTCCACTTACAAAGATACATATTGTGCAGTCCACGACGCTATGCCGATGCGGCAGGACAGATTTCGCGAACAAGCGATCGACTGAACGCGGATCAGACGCGCTCACAATGATGCCCAGCAAGAGGATCATCAGCAACGATGGAAAACATGCAGCAACACATTCCACAGCGAATGTCCGGACCCCGTAGAGTATCTGTTACGGGTCCAATTGGATTTATTTTTGGAACTGTGGCGGAGAGTTTGAAGGATGCTTCACTCCCGCCACCGGTTGGCCCAGTATTGCACTACCTCCGGGATCGGCCTTGTCTTTAGCGCGTCTTTACTCTCCTGCTTTTCTATCCCATCTTTCAACTCTACTGCTATCTGCACGTGGTAGCGATTGTGGCTTGGCTTGAGCCAGTGAGCAGGCCTGTGCACTTTCCTTTTCTTTCTTTCTCGCAGCAACAGAGAACAGACAGACACATTCCACAGACAACAAAGCGTTCACTGAGCCCTTCTCAGTGTCAAACAAAACACTGTCGAATCAAGTGGTAAAAAAGACCTTGGGCAGGGCATTTGATGCAAAGGAAAAAAAAACCGACGGTCCTTGTTAGTAAAGGACTGGATTCCAAGGAAAGGGGAGCTTTTGTCCTGCCGAGGTCTTTGTCCTGCAGTGGGCGTATTCAGGCTGGTGATGATTGCATTCTGTGCGGTTTCATCATTGCGTTAATTGTAAGGAGAGTCACTAACCGCTTGTCATGCATTGTGTTCGTTGTTGCTGTGCAGTACCCCTACGGCAAGCGCCATGTGATGTGTGCACCGTCCTATTCCCGTTAGGTTCATGTGCTGTTCAAAATGCGTCTACTTTGCACCCTGTATACTGCATACCTGGTGAAGATTTGAGCTTGATATTTCTGTACAGAAAATCGAGAAGACGCCTAGGCGAGATTGTGGACGTCGACACTAATTATTAATTTTGCACCCTTGATATAATTCTGGGTACTATTGCGCATGAAGCGAAGAAACTGGAGGCGAGATATTGATCGCAAGAAGCAATTGTTAACACCAAACATATATGCATGTTGTAGCGAAAACATCTTAGCAGGTGTTGGCCAAAAGCCCTCATGTCACCGAGCCTGATTTTGAGCTGCACCTTCCAGCAGTTCCGCTGTGCGAACGCTGTCAATATTTTGCGTAGTGTGATGACATTTTTCTTGGTATATCACGCTTGCTCTGACTGCGACCCCTTTGTATTTTTATTTTGATCTTTGAGATATGTCACCTTAATATTGAAACATCGTTAATAATGAAAAGTATTTTTGGTGGCATATTTCTACTGCGCATGTTTTTTGCGCGCATTGAATTGTATAAACAGTTTTTGTTGCCTCAGTAGAAGGTTCTAGTAAATTTTGAGAACAGAGAACCTCCTTCTGTACACCCGTGATAACATTGGTTTGTTTTATCGCAATAAATAAACCCTCGAACAGCTGAGAAACGATAGCGACGGCATGGATTAAGACCGTCTTGCGAACCCATGCCGTTGATCTAAGGGGGTCATTAGCACCACATTGGAGCAGCCTTTGTGGGTCTCCAATATACGGTCTCCTAATCTAGTCATCTCTAGAAACATTTTCTTGGTGACTGTTGTATCCGGCAAGCATTTTGTGGTCTCGTAGAATGCATGGATCTCGCCGGCCGCCACATTCTCCACGTTCCGGGCGCTGTCCCTCCTTCCACCTGTAATTGCACTCTTGTGTAGTGGCGTGTGTCACGTTTGTCTTCCTTGTAGCAGGGCTCGTCGTACGCGTCTCTCTGGCACATTGAGTCTTCTTGATTATAGTCGAGTCAGCCTGGCTCCCCCTCCAGCCTGACCGAACCTTATGTGGAGTTATCTCCACGGAAGAACGCAGATCATGCAGCACAAATCGAGAAATGCTTCATGATGAGCTTACGGTTTATCTATTGTGTACAGCAAATATCAAGGCGCTTGGACTGGCGCTTTCTTTTAATAGCACTGAAACAAAAAGTCTTGGCGTACGCGCAGCGATACCCTTTTAGAATCGCATATGCACGGTATTTCACGCCATACGGAAGCGTCTTGCGGAGTGTTGAACTATTCCTAAATTAACGCGTTCAGTGTTTGGCAATTTGGAAACAGTTTTAAATGTAGAGACGCCAACTATCTTTAAAAATATAAACATTTTTGCAATAAAAAACGAGTATAGTTAAGCTGAACAGCGTTATAATCCTCAAGCTACACAAAGACAGGTCATTTAACGGTTTGTAGCGGGGTTTACAGGGTTCATTTCCAAAGAGGACAGATGTAGGAGCGCCAGAAAAAAAAGCGATCCACCTTCCGACAATCAATGCAACCATCCCGCGCCTGTTCACTAGCAGTGTTTGGTGTTGCTGCTGCTCATCTTCCTCTTTGCACCTTAAATATTTTCTTAAGGTAAAATTGGACGAAGCCAATGCCAAGCGAACAATTATAGGATACTGACCGTTCTGAAAACCTTAGTAATAACGACGTATTCACTAACTGTCGTGGAGGCTCAGTGGTCATGTTGCGCGGCAAATGACTTAAAAATGAAGGGTTCGATACCGCATGCGGCGGTCTCATTTATTTGGAGGTCAAGTCCTAGAGGCCTGTGTACTCTGCTATAAATTTTCCGAAGCCTTCCACAAGCAGAATTGGTGACCGCTAGGGGGCCGGCGAGTGCGAACGCGCTTCGCATCGGCTCTGTACAAGCACGGCGATCTCGTCCGGATTTCAACCCACGCAGTGTCCATCTCTTCATTGCACCGTTCGTAAACGTAAGCGCTACCATCTATTCAAACTTGGTGGCCGTCGGTCCCCCCTAAGTGGGCCCACGGGCCGAAAACCGCCCATTGCCGATCAGCTGCCGCACTAGGTCTCGCGCGACTGTACACTAAGCCTAAGCCGCTCGACCTCCCCTACATCGACAGCATGGAGGTCCACGTGATCGGAGAGACAATCAACCCGAAGGACTACGATCCCAGAGACTGGAACCATATCCTGAGCTTACCCGCCCGTCAGAAAGGAGAACCTAAAAACCAGGACCAGGCGAACGCCACCACCGGCTCACGACCTCAAGACTCAGTACGCCTAGTATACCAGCTGCGCGCGACGCGTCTCGCGGCGCAAAGCTCGCAACGCCAGCCGCGGTTGCCTGGGGATGCCTACAAGATAGTGTTTCGGTCAAACGAGGGACTCAACATAAACGACCTTCAACCGCGCCAGCTTCGCCTGGCCCGGATATCTGCAGCCAAGGACGTCCAAGTCCTGGACGCCACCAACTTGCGTATCCACCACCTAAACAACACCTGCACGATGAGTACCCCGCATCAAGCCGACGCGCTACGCCTGGTCGCCATCAAACAAATCTCAGTTCGAACCCAAGCCTACACCGTCACCGCCTACACTCCCCCCCCCCCCCCCCACGGATGGTGCAGTAAAAGGAGTAATCACTAACGCCTACTGGGAATAAACCCCAGCACAGATTCTTGAACACCTCAGCAAGGGCAACCCTGGCGTCTCTATCATTGATGCGCGCCGCATGGGACAGACCCGTTCGATCCTCATTACCTTCCGGTCGGGTCCGGTGCCCCGAACCATCTCCTACGGAGGCGGACTACAGAACTGCACTTTATATAGAGGACACCTGGATGCTTGCACAAACTGTAGAAAACCAGGGCATCGCGCGGATGTGTGTACCTTTCAGCGTACATTCAACTGTTCAAGATGCGGTATCCCGCACTCCCGAGAGGACACTCCGACATGCACCCCAGCCTGCATACTCTGTGGAGGCGCCACACATGACGGGTACTAAAGGTTGCAAAGCGAGGGGACGGCGCTCACCGCAACCGCACATTTCCCGCACACCGGAGCGATACGCGGACCGCGCCAGCGCTCGTCGCTCTAGCAAGTCTCGCTCATCGTCTCGTCGCCACAAGGACCAACAGCCTCCACAACTTTCCTGGGCAGACAGAGCAGCAGGCAACAGTCTCAAAGCTACCAGCAAGCCCTCAACCCTCCCGCCCACACAGGTAGACCCCCGTGACCGGGATCTACAGGCCCTGCGAGAGGAGGTGAGTCGTCTTACCTCTCTCATCAAGACCCCCACCTCTACCCCTCTACCGCTTCCGCCAATAGTTCCTCCCACGCAACCCACGCTGCTACCTCAAACACACGAAGAAATCATGAAACAATCGGACTCCCAAACCCCATTTCACCCCTCCGCAAGAAATAACGCACAACAGAGCAACCACACGTCACCCAAACTGACCTTCAATTCCTAGAGGCCCGCATAGACGCTAAACTTACCGAAATGGGCGCGCGTCTAGAGGCAAAATTTAATCACCTCTTCGACCGCCTGTCCCAACGCTTCGAACAACAAATTGAAGCGGCATTTACGCGAATGCTGCATACCCTTGAAATAAGCCTCGAACGGTACGACACCGGCCTCCAAACAATAGAGCAGGTCCTTCCCTCGCTGCACCTACCCAATATCCCCCATCAATCCCGTCCACCTACCCCACAGATCCCCCTACCCAACCCGCCTACCGTCTCTCCACGCAAGCTAAAGCATGGCGGGGCGACCACCTAATTCCTTATCAATTCTGCAATGGAACTGCCGCTGCTTCCGGGGTAAACGCGCACCCCTCCAACTCCTCCCCACACTTCCCACGCCCCACAACCTCCTCCTTCAGGACACACATGCCCCTGCAACACTTCCCAGCAACACATCCGCTAACTCGGACTCAACGAATACACCCAGGGCTTCCACACTCATACATCGCTGCATTACACACCAAACGCATCAGATCACCTCCGAGACGCCCTGCGTGACCACAGAAATCATACCAGATGCACACTCTACACCATCTTTTTTTTTATTGCAAATATATATCACACACCGTCTCATACAATGGCTTCATTGGAAACGGTACTGCGCGATGTCCATAGTATTGCAGGCAAGCATCCATTGATTATCGGAGGTGACATCAACAGTCAGCATACTGACTTGGGCTACAGCACCACCACGGGACGAGGAAGGCGACTCTGGTCCTCGGCACAACAGCTCCGCCTCACAATACACAACAACTTTAACACTCCCACGAGAATTGGCAACAGTGTCAGCGCGGACAACAGCCCGGACTTGACACTGAGCCGCAACCTTGCGGGTATTACGTGGAACACAATACATCACACAATAGGGAGCGATCATTACATCATCACCGTTACAGTACCGTACAAACAAAGGACGACCCTTCACCTAACACACAAACTCACCAACTGGGATGCGGTCCGCGCCTCACGGGCGGTCCTTCCTTACGCCCCCATTACAGACATCGACCAGTGGGTGGCATCACTCATGAACGATGTCTCCGCACATACTCGAACGCGTGACACCACTCCAGATACGCCCACCCTCGAAACTCGCCTGGCCCGCCTATGGGAGGCCCACCATAGCATCCTAGACCGCTGGAAAGGGCAAAAGCTCTATCGAACCCTTAAAAAGCGGCAAGCCGCACTGCAAACACAAATTAATGAGCACTCTGAGGAGCTCTGCCGATCCAACTGGGGACAGATGTGCGACAGTATGGCTGGCAGTCTGTCCTCCAAACGCACTTGGCAACTCCTCCGTCACTTATTTGACCCAACGCAATCGAAAACAGCCACACAACACCACGTCACAGGGCTTATACACAGGACCGATCTTTCTCCCGACGCACTCATCGACATAGTTAGGAACACACATACAACTGCCGGTACCTTAAGCCTCCTGCCCCCCTATGCCGGCACCCCGAATGCGAATCTCGACGCAGAGATTACGGAATCAGAAGTCAGAGCGGCCCTCCTGACTCTCCGCTCTAACTCCACTCCAGGAGTTGACCGTATCTCATATAGCATGCTCCGAAATTTGGACGATCAGTCGATTGCCCAGCTCACGGGGTACTTCAACACATGCTGGCAGGAGGGCACCCTTCTGCAATCCTGGCGTCACGCCAAAATCTTATTCATACCTAAGCCCCACAAACCCCTTACACCTGAAAATCTTCGTCCCATATCACTAACATCATGTCTGGGCATGATTTTGGAGCATTTCGCACTCGCCCGACTCACCCAACACATGACGGAGCAAGACCTCTATCCGCACAGCATGGTGGGCTTCCGTCCCCACCTGTCACACAGG
Source organism: Amblyomma americanum (assembly GCA_030143305.2). Lineage (NCBI taxonomy): Eukaryota > Metazoa > Arthropoda > Arachnida > Ixodida > Ixodidae > Amblyomma > Amblyomma americanum. Next base: position 36,001 of record JARKHS020021403.1, read on the forward strand.
ATATATTTGACTCCTCATACCGGGCAACACAAAAGCTGTCCTCGCCTTGGATTTCTTCAAGGCCTTTGATCGCCTAGACCATAAAGCGATCATGGCGGTGCTCTCCCCCTTGAACATAGGTGAACGTATGTACACCTATATTCGAGCATTCCTTACTGACCGCACGGCCGAAATTCACTTCGGTCCCCACACATCCCGCCCATACACCCTTGGTGGGGTTCGCACACCCAGAGATCTGTCCTCTCCCCTTTCCTCTTCAATGTCACACTCATCCCCCTAGCCCGCAAACAACTAACTATCCCTCACCTTCGGCATACACTCTATGATGATGATATCACTCTATGGACCACCCATGGCAATGATGGAGACATAGAGAATACTCTGCAGTCGGCAGCTATCCTCACCCAAACACATGCGCGGAGTATCGGACTCACATGCTCTCCGGAGAAGTCGGAGCTCCTCATACTACGCCCCACAACCCGAAACTGCCCAACAGCCCCCATAACCGTGTAACTGGAAAACCGGTACATCCCGGAGGTACACACTCTCCGGGTACTGGGCCTCCACATCCAGAACAACAGGAAAAACACTCACCATCCAGAAACTCAAGCAGACGGCGGTGTCGATATCTCACCTAATCCGCCGAGTGTCTGGACACCACCGGGGCAGGATGGAGCATGACCTATTTCATCTCATTCATGCCTTCGTCCTCAGCCACTTTCTCTTCACGCTCCCCTACCTGAAACTCCAGGCCACAGAAATCTCCACCCTGGATGCCATGATCCGAACAGCACTTAGGACAGCACTACACCTACCCCTAAATACCTCAACCGAAAAAATCATCCAGGTAGGCCTACACAACACGATAGGTGAGCTTATCGAGGCCCACCGACAGACACAATACATACGTCTCGCGAGAACAACCACCGGCAGACACATCCTACACACTCTCGGCATCTGGATACCAGCCACGGATCCCACACAGCTCCCGGTCTCCCACCACATTCACCGCGATCTACTTATTAAACTTCTCCCAAAAAACATGCACCCCACCTACCACGAACCCCGCCACAGAGCTCGCTCACGGGCGCTCCGCAAAAACTATTGCATGGAACCGGATGCCGTTTGGGTGAATGCCGCATGCACAGGCGAGGACGCAGTTGTAGTCATCACGAACCTCTCCCTACAAACGATTGCGACCCTTCACATATCCCCCACTGCCACTTTGGAGGAGGCTGAAGAGGCCGCTATTGCCCTAGCCATCACGGGCACGGAGGCCCAGTATATACTATCAGACTCTAAAACTGCCATACTAAATTTCACCCGCGGAAGAGTTCACGTCCCTGCATTTCGCATATTGAACTCCCTCGCCGCACATCCGCCCCGCCACATGGAGCTCATATGGGTGCCTGCCCACTCCGGGAATCCCGGAAACGAGGCTGCCAACGCTTTAGCCCGAGGTTCTCTCAACCGGGCACCGGCGGCCTCCGATCTGGGGTTCTCACGGGAGCGCATGCATTCCTTCAGTGAACTGACGTAGGCATGCAAAGCCGAGCGTCGGCTGTACCCCCCACCCCATCCCTCCCTCGATAATTATCATCAGACACTTTGGAGGCGGCTCCAAACACGCACCTTACCCTCCCCTTATATACGCTCGTGCTATCACCAAGTCCACAAAAACCCCTCCTGTACCCTCTGCCACCACCCCAAAAGCCACTCTCGATCATATCTTTTTCCTCTGCCCTGTGGATCCTCCCCCGTGGGGCCTGGAGCACCTTACCACTTGGGAGGCTTGGGAGACCCTACTGCGCTCCGAGGACCCGGCCAAGCAAGCAATCGCCACAGGCCGGGCTGCCAGCCTCATGAGCCTCTGGGACATGAACGTTTGAGTGCAGTGGGGCCATGCGGGGGCCCAAGGACCTGTGCGTCCTAAACACCCCTGTATGTAATAAAGCTTACACCACCACCACCATCCACAAGCACTCCACTCACTCATAGCATAAGTCGCTTGAGGAGGTTAAATTCAATAGAGCATAATTAACTACAAAATGGGCTGTGCCGCTTCAAAGCCTTCACGTCATGTTGGTAGTGCTTCGTTCTTTTTCACGTGCTGGTGGCCCAGTATTTTATTTCGAGGTTTTCCGCCGTGCGATGTCAGTGCATATTAAATATCCTTAGGTAGTCCAAATTATTTGATCTCCTCTACGGCACCTCTTTCATCCTTTCTCCTTTCACTCCCTCCGTTATTCTTTTTATTACGGTGCAGTCCGAGTTTCCACCTTTATATATGAGACATTTACTGCGTCACTTCCTTTCCCAAAAACAAATTTTCAATTTTCAACTAAAATGCGCCCCGCCTCGGTGGTTCAGTGGTTAGGGCGCCCGACTACTGATGCGGAGTTCCCGGGTTCGAACCCGACCGCGGCGGCTGCGTTTTTATGGAGGAAAAACGCTAAGGCGCCCGTGTGCTGTGCGATGCCAGTGCACGTTAAAGATCCCCAGGTGGTCGAAATTATTCCGGAGCCCTCCACTACGGACCTATTCGTTCCTATCTTCTTTCACTCCCTCCTTTATCCCTTCCCTTACGGCGCGGTTCAGGTGTCCAACGATATATGAGACAGATACTGCGCCATTTCCATTCCACCAAAAACCAATTATTATTATTAACTAAAATGCTCATACGCCCTCCGGTAGGGAGTGAGATGCTGGGTTTT
>JARKHS020021404.1:0-109273 GCA_030143305.2 Amblyomma americanum
TTGCACTACGTCACATCTCCCCTCTCTTTCTTTTTTTTTTAATCGTCGAATCAAGTAGAGTTTCAGAACTCAGGCGCCGGGTATCTTCGTGGTGGTTGGCGCTTCCGTTCACTCCTGCGGAGTTGTGTAGATTCGGATGTCCCTGTAGTGTCTGGGACTCCCACAGCTGGCAGCGGCGCGGGAGACTTGTGGTCTGGAGACGAGGGAGGAGGAGCCGGATTGAGGTGTTCTCTTGTGCGCTGAAACTGTTGACCCTCTTCCGTTTTGACGATGTAGGCACGAGGAGTCTCAGCCCGCTGTACGACCGTGACAGGGGACCATGATCTTGAGGGCACATTGTACATAGTTGCGGTCGAGCCAGTGCGAAGCTCTGGAAGAGGCCGTGTACCTCTGTTGTAGAAGCAGCGTTGCTTGCTCCTGATGTCTTCTAGCCTTCGTCGCACGGTCTTGGGTGGCACTGTTTGTGGCTGTAGGTGGCTGGTTGGTACAGGAAGCAGCGTTCTTGTCTGTCGGCCCATGAGCCTCTGCACAGGGGACTTCAGAGAAGAGTCCCGAGGTGAATTTCGACACTCAAGCAATGCGGCACAAAACTCAGTGCTGCCGAAACGGAACCGCCTTAACAGCTTCTTAGCTTCCTGTACTGCTCTTTCTGCCATTCCATTCGAGCGGGGATAGTACGGACTAGACCGGACGTGTTGCAGGCCAATCTTATCGGCGTAATCCTTGAACTGCTGGCTACTGAAGGGTGGTCCGTTGTCTGTGCAAAGTCGCCTTGGGAAGCCATGTGTTGTGAAGATGTCATTGCATGCTGCAATACCCTTGTTGGCTGACGGCGCTTGCACAAGCCTTATTTCAAAAAAGAAAGAGTAGAAGTCAACAACGACTAAGTACTCGGTACCGTTGTGATGACAAATATCAGCTCCTACTGACTCCCAGGGCAGAGTTGGTATCTCGTGACTTAACAGCGGTAGTCGCGCATTTCTTGATTTGTACTTTTGGCATGTTTGACAGCGTTGAGCGACTTCCTCAATATCGCTGTTTATACTTGGCCAGAAGACAACGGTTCGGGCGCGTGCCTTCATTTTTTCTGCTCCTGTGTGCGCAGCATGAAGAGAAGCCAGTACCTCACTGCGCAGTCTGGCAGGAATGATAAGGCGATTGCTCCCGAACACAAGGCCGGATTCAGTATGCAGCTCGTCGCGGAAGCTCCAGTAGCTGCGTAGCTCGGTAGTGACGTCAGCCTTGTCAATGGGCCACGCTGTGCTTGCATACTGGCGAAGTTTCACCATGCTTGGGTCACGGTCCGTCTCCCGCAGAACTTGCTCCAGGCGCCTGTCTGAAGCTTGAAGACAAGCGATAGTGTTAACGTGGAAATGCGCGCAATGTTCTACGAGCTGTGCTTTATTAGGAAAACGTGATAACGCGTCAGCGATGAACAGTTGTTTTCCCGGAGTATACTTGACATTTATATGGTATTTTTGTAGGTTTAGACGCATACGCTGCAGGCGGAGAGGGCACTGGCATAATGGCTTCTTGAAAATCATTTCGAGCGGCTTGTGATCAGATTCCACAATGACTTCTGGCTGCCCAAAAATGTAGTCCTTGAAATTTTCACAGCCGTGGACGATTGCTAGCATCTCTTTCTCTATCTGCGCGTACCTTTGCTGTGCTTCTGTCAGCGAGCGAGATGAGTAAGCTAAGGGGTGTCCATCCTGCATTATCACAGCGCCAATTCCGTTTTGGCTGGCGTCTACAGATTGGGTGATTGGTTTGCCCTTCTGGTAATATGCCAATATGGGAGCCGTTGCTAGTGCTTCGCGCAGTGCTTCAAAGCTTTTTTGATGTCTGTCTTCCCAAACCCATGCAGCATTCTTTTTTAAAAGTTCTCGGAGCGGTGCTGTGAGCGTTGACATATTAGGAATGAAGCGGGAAACGAAGTTCACCATACCCAAGAATGTCTGTAGCTCTTTCCGGTTGCAAGGGGCCTGCACGTGGAAAATATCTTCCAGTCTCCCTGGATCCAGGCTCAACCCGTCGCGCGTCAACACGTGGCCTAGGTACTTGACGGATTCCTGCAAGAAGTTACACTTTGTTTTGTTCAATTTCAAGTTGTGCTCCTGACATCTTGTCAGCACATTGACAAGATTTGCGTCATGCTCGTCTTTAGTGCGACCCCAGACTAGAATGTCGTCCATTACGACTGCTATGCCAGTGAGACCTTCTAGTACTTTGTGCATGGCGCGCTGAAATTTTTCGGGAGCCGAAGAAATGCCGAAAGGCATACGTAGGAACCTGTAACGACCGTACGGAGTGCTCATTGTGCAAATTCTGGAGCTTTCCTCATCCAGTTTTATCTGCCAAAATCCCGTAGCGGCATCCAAAGTCGAAAAGTATTGTGCTCCACACAGAGACGGTGCAATGTCTTCTAGCGTTGGCATAGGATAATGTTCCCTCAGCAGCGCTTTGTTCAAATCAGATGGATCGAGACATATGCGTACCTTGTCGTTATTTATGACGGTAACCATGTGGCTGGACCACTCGGTTGGCTCGGTCACCTTGGAAACTACTCCGGCTGCTTCCATGCGGTCCAGTTCCGCTTTTACTCTGTCCTCGAGTGCGAACGGAATCCGGCGTGCTGCTTTGACCACTCCTTGGGAACCTGGCTTGAGCTTCAAGTGGTAGACGACACCCTTGAGCTCGCCTAATCCGGAGAAGACGTCTTCATACGGCTTGACTACGTCGTACAGCTCTTGGTGCTCCAGTGAAGCAATTCGGCGAATCAAGCCTAGCTTCTCGGCAACTGAGCCGCTAAGAGTCACGGGTATGTCGTCTTCCATTACGAAGAATGTCGTTTCAAATGTTCCCTCGGGTCCGGTCACATGAAGGTGACTAAGTTTCGTTGCTTTTTTCTGAAAGCCAAAAAATGTGTTCAGCACGACAGCGCAGTTTTCGGGTTGCTTTTGAGTTATCTTCTGCAGCTGGCTGCGTGATATGACCGAGCAATTGGCTCCTGTATCAAGCTTGCAGGCAACGGGCGTTTCTTCTATTTTCACGATTGCAGTCCAGCGGTCGTCTTTCTTGCTGCTTGGCGATAAAGTTTGCAACCAGAAATTATCTGCCTGTCCGTCTGAATTCGCTTCCAGTGACGCCACTTTTTGCTCTTTCACGCAGAGATTAGCGCTCTTCGTTTTGCACGCAGCTGCAAAATGATTTCTTTTGCCACATTTTAAGCACGTGCGTCCCTTTGGAGGGCATGTTTCACTGTTGTGAACACGAGCACATTTGTTACAGCGACTTTTCATTTGGAGGACCGCATTGACCGCCACTTGACAGTTCTTGCTGGAGTGTATTTCTTCACTTTGCTCTTTGCCGTGTTCCCGAGCTCGACACATTTCAACAGTTTTGGCCAAGGAAGAATTTTCAGAAAGAAGAGTTTCTTGAAGCTTCTTGTCTCTCATTCCCAGAATGATTCTGCTTCTTAGCATGCGTTCTTCCAGCTCACCGAATTCACAGCTTTTTGCTAGTACACGCAGCTCCGTTAACCAATCGTTGAAATGTTCGTCTTCCTTCTGGTCACGCTTTCCAAATCGAAACTCGTGATAAGCTAGGTTTAGTGCTGGTTTGTAGAACGCTTCAAACTTTCGCTTCAGTACAGCAATGTCGCTTTTATCCTCTCCAGCATCAAATACGAAAGTGCTGTACGTTTTGCGTGCGTCTTCTCCAATACTGATGAGAAAAGTGGCTGCCTGTACCTCTTTCGGTTGTTGGTCCAGGTAGGTTGCAGTTGAGAAGAGCTCGAACTCTTGCTTCCATGCTTCCCAGCTATGCCAGACATCTCCCGTTGTATCCAGGGCCTTCGGTGGTGGCAGCAGCGAAGTGACGGGGGCGGCAGGCTGGGCGCGGTGCTGCTCGGCGTCTGTCATGGCTCTGGTCCGATGAAATTACCCGGGCCTCCCGGATTGCCGTGCTTCTGCCGTCGGTTACGTTGCCCGGTTGCGTTGCGCGATCGCTAACCGGCCACTTCTGACACCATGTGGACACGACGAAGCATGGTGCATGAATGACGCTTTATTGAAGAAGGCGAGCGGTTATATAGGCAAGCGGTTAGATAACAGAAATGGGGGCTGCTTCTGTCCGGCTAGGCGCGTGTGCATGACTTGCACTACGTCACACTGGGCAGCTTTCATATTTCGATTTACTAATTCCCTCGTGTTGTTAAGGCGGTCCAGTAGCTTAAGCACGTACTCAACCACTGTCTGGTTCTCTCATGTCCCTTCCCACATTTCTCTCAGCATTCAGAGGGGAGAGCGGAGGGCTCTTCCGTACACGAGTTCTGCTGGCGTAAACCCCGTAGCTTTTGGGGGACTGTTCGTAAAGCGAAAAGTGTGGCCGGCAGACAATCCTAACAGTCTGCTTTATGCTCATAACAAAGAGCGCGTAGCACCCGCTTCAGCACAGAATGCCATTTCTCTACACTGTTGGACTGCGGATGATACACCGAGCTGTGCAACAGTTTTAATCCGCATCTTTCTAGGAATGTGGTTGTCAAGGCGCTTGTAAAGACCGTCGCCTGATCGGCTTGGATTTCGGCCGGAAATCCTATTCTCGCGAACACTAACAAAATGGCATCAAATATTTCTGTGGAGCTCAAGTCCTTCAACGGAATTGCTTCGGGAAATTTTGTGGCGGGACATAGCATCGTAAGCAAGTACTTATAGCCTGACTTCGTGTTAGGCAAAGGGCCTACTGTGTCTATTACAAGCCGGCGGAACGGTTCCGAGATCAATGGAACAATTTTCAGTGGAGCCTTCCATGTCTCTCCCGGCTTGCCCACGCGCTGGCACGCATCGCATGATTTTACGTAGCGTTCTGCATCTTTGAAACAACCCGGCCAATAATATTCCATTAATAGGCGCTCCTTTGTTTTATTGATTCCCAGATGTCCTGCCCAGCCATTTCCGTGGCAGAGACTCAGAATGTCCGCTCTGTATTTTTCGGGCATGACCAGCTGATCAAATGTTTTGCCTTTTCTGTCCTGGTAGTGTCGGTATAGTAAGCCTCCCTTCTCATGCATCGTTATGTTGCGTCTCGCGATGCCCTCTTTAGCTGTAAGGTGCAGTCTTTCCAAAGTGGGATCCTGCTTCTGTTCTTTTGTTAGGGACTCCCTGTTCACCTGCAGAAGGCGATCAAAACTACGCGATGTTGGAGATAAAACGGATCCTTCAGCGTTTTCTGATTCCTCTACCGACTTAGTGGTTGAAGTCCCTCGTCGCTCATTTGCTCGGTCAGCTGTCTGGCTTTCATTCCTCGTTGGTTCACTTCCCTCCTCATTTGATTGCAACGATATGCTGGCTGGTGCGTCTCTGGCTACCTGAGGTTCGGGAATCGGACTTAGTTGAGATGCGAGCTGACGAGTTTTCGATCTTGTCAAAGTTTGTATCAGCCCGCTTCCGAGTTTCTGGCCTCTCTCGCGTAGCAATTGGTGTGATCGATTCGAGAAGAGGTAAGGATATTGAAGTGGCGCGGCCTTCGAAACTGCGGCCTCAGTGATTAGCTCTCCAAACGGTCCACAAATTATCACTCTAGCTATGGGAAGGCATACACTGTGTTCTTCTACTGCCTGTTTTATCCACGAGACTTCTCCCGTAAAATCGTCCACTGACACGTAAGACGGGTGGACAACGTCCATCGTCGCGGCGCTATCACGAAGCACCCTGCACGGTTTCCCGTTAACGTGCAGCTCGTGCAGGTATGGCTTAAGGAGCTCTAGATTCTCGTCGTTATCCTCGACGCACGAGAACACCAAACGTTGCTTTGTACACTTGGCTGCAAAGTGCCCGACACCATTGCAGTTGTAGCAACGAAATGGCCTACTAGCCTCAAACTCTTTTTTCGCGGCTTTGTCTGCTCCCTGTCTCTTCGCCTGTTCTTCATGCTTTTCTGGCGCTACCTTCGTTGCCTCTGATTGCTCCGAACTTCTAGCACTTCGCGTCTTTCTGCTAGGCCCTTTATCTCGCATCGCGTTTCGAGCGTGTGACGCACCCTCTTCAGTGCTCAACTTTTTCGCGAAACGTACTCCTCTGCTAGCTCAGCGTCCCTTCCAACTGTGTCGACTTTTTCCCTGTCTTGAACCCACAGTTTCACCACTTGGGGAATGCTTCGGTAAAATTGCTCAAGGCAAAACCACTCAATGATTTTGTCTCGGCTTTCATAAACCTCGGCTCCTTTTAGCCACTCTAGCAGATTTGTCTTTAGTCCATACGCGAAATCCGGATAGCCCTCGCTATCGTTTTTCATTGCGTTCCTGAAGCGCTGTCGGAAAGCTTCGGCTGACAGCCGGTACCTTTTTAGCAGGCTGGCTTTGACTTTTTCGTAGTCAGCTGCGTCTTGTGTGCTAAGTCTCGCTATGACTTCAGGTACTTCACATGGCAAGAGTGTCAGAAGCCGTTGCGGCCATGTACTGCGAGCAAAGTTCTCCCTTTCGCAAGTTCTCTCAAAGTTTCCCAGGTACAATCCTATGTCCCTTCCACTTTCATAGGGATGCATGAATCTGTTCATTCTATATGATTGTACATCACTTGCTCTTTCAGGAGACCCGGCTCTCGTACTGTCGCCTTTTTTTCGATTTTTGCTTTCAAGCTGCAATCGCTTTAGATTTCTTTCTTCTTTTTCAGCTTCCCACTTTTGCCGTTCTTTCTTTTTTTTCCCATTCCGCGTCCCTTTTTCTTTTTTCTTCCTGTACCAAATTCCACGTATCTACCAGCTGATTGTCATCTACGTGCTTTTGAATTGTCTTGCATATTTCAAGTTTTGTAATTTTTCCCTGTACTTCTATTGACAGTTCCTCGCATAACAACAGCAAGTCCGACTTTGACAATTTCATAAGGTCCATGACAACGCTTTCTCCGCTCTGGCAATGCTATCTGCAAAATGTCGTGAGATTACTCTTTTTCAATTGACATACACTTCCCAGTGATTCTAGATTATTCTCTCAAAATCTGAAGCCTGGCGAATCCTATAGCAAAATGCCGAAACGCTTACCGGTTGAGAAAGCACGATGTCGCACGGTCCATCCCAGCTGCTGCCAACCAGTTGTTAGAGATGAGGGGTCCTTGAGTGAGCTGTCTCTTTCAGCGCCGCAGGTCCCTTCTCCGAATGACGTTGTCGGACTTGGTTATGAAGGAAACGGTACAGGGAGTTTATTTTACATTATTTACAAGATTTTGGAACTCATTGGAGGGTTATGGGGGAAGGTCGGAGGATCTGAGCAGATCTGAGGATGATCGAGGATTCTTCTCTCACGGCACTCGTCGTCCTGTTTAAAAAGGGTCCGGTCCCTAGGATTCCCCAGGTTCGAGGAAGTCTTCGCCAGGTTGGGCGTGGCCTAACTTGCGTTGTCGTACACACACACACACACCACTTCACATAGGAACAAGCCCTCGTCACATGCCCCGCCGGAGAAAGAGGGTGCCGCTGGACAATCGCCCCCACCAGAGAGAGCGTTGTCTTCGCGTCCGAACGACAGTTCTCACGCTCCAGCCGGACACGTCTTCCGGGAAGTCCGAATGGGCGAGGCGCCGGCGAGCAGGCATAGTTGAAGGGGTGAGTCACCCCCTGCTCGGTTCTGGCGGTCGCTCACTGCCTCCGGGCCGCACGATCTTGCGGGAACAAGGCCTACAAACGGCAGTGGAATCCTCCGTCTCGAATCCAATAAACCTCGCGAGGACCGGCCGTGGGAACCAAAATGCCTATCGCCGTGCAGGAACCCCGGCTGCAGGTGTCCTGGCCGAATACGCAGCTGAATCAGACCACCGGCTGTCGCCAGAAACCTTACACAAGCCAGAGAATGGATCATAACCAAAGATTCAAAAATAAAAGAAAATTTGTACAAAAAAAGAGACAATACAGAAGATTTCACAATCACCCGTAACAAAGCAGCACTCGCGAGGGGCTGCAATACAACAAAAACCCTTGCACCTAAAGTGCACTAGCACAAGAGCAAACAAAACACAATTTATTCAACGGGATTGCAAAAGTCCGGCGACCAGAGCATCACGACGGAGCCAATCCCGCAGGTTTGCGCACACTGCCTCGCTGGTCCGTGGCTGGGCCAGTGGTGTTGACTCGGGAGTCGAGCGGGAGCGCTTCTGTGAAGCTTGAACTGCGGCTCGGGCTAACAGCGGTTAGCGCCCTTCATATATTGTTGTGCCCGGACAACCAGCCCGGACTCCACATTTTCAAGACGCACAATTTCTCCTGCGAACGCCCTTGAACAAGCCCGGTGCTGCGCCGCAAGGCACACAGCGCCCTAACGCTGCCTTGACAATCTAAGATGCTGCACCGCTGTACAGCACCACTCTATGGAGAAGCATCGGCGAGCAACATGTGCAAACGTGTTGCAACATTGCTAGACAGCTAGGCGCCGGTTCCCCTTTCCCCCTGGGAGACACCGCGCGCGGCAAACTTGAAGCGGGTGGCCAGCGCGGTCGCTGGTTGGACCTCTCGGACGGCTGTCAAGTGCTCGCTTTTTATTGGTCCGTTTGTGTGACGACTGTTTCTCGGGGCTATATAAGCCCCAACGCTACCGCCTGGACAGACTCCGGACTCCGTTCTTCCGAGACCGTTCAGAGTGTGCCGCTCCCGAGTGGAGTCTGATGTGTGACGCTTTAAAGCCTCGCCGAACGTCACCGTGCGAGAACAGTCGCGTTTGCTGCTAGCTCTCGGTCCCTGTGCCGATCTCGTCCTGTATAATGCTCTGTACATAATGTATAAAACCAATTTCGTTGTTCTCACCGACACCTGACTCGGAGTCTTCGCTACCGACTGAGAGCTGGCGACGCTCTGTCACAAAATTGGTGGCGAGCGTTACGGGACCACCTCAAAGTCACAACACTGGATGGCAGCTACGGGATTGACCGACATCAGCTACCTAGGCGCGCTGAGTGCCTGAAGTTTACCTCAAACACCAGACTTTCTCTGACACAGGTTATTGTAGCTTAGAGAAGGACTTGGTGTAGATAGCATTGTGTTAACCTTGTGTGTTTCAAGCCTAGTGAGAGCGTTTTGAAAACCAAGGGATGCTGAGGGGGTAAACGGCAGTGTGTGAAATACTTGCGCGTGTCTTACCAGTAACGTTATAGTAGCGTACGGCAGGTATATTCAAAGATGGTAAACAGCGAGAGGACTGTGTGAACGATGGAGAAGTACAAGGTCAAAGAACTTCTCCAAAATTGTGAGGAGTTGGGCATTGAGTTGGGCTCAGCAAAAAGAAAGAATGCGATCCTTGAGGTCATGAGTACTGGGGACGTAACGGCTGAGGAGGCCGCAGAGGCCTGGGCGGATATCAATGAACGGTGGGAGCAGCAGGAAAAACGTCGCGAGGAGGAAGGGGAAGAAAAACGTCGCGAGGAAGAAAAACGTCGCCAGGAGGAAACGAAGAAAAACGTCGCGAGCACGAACGTCGCGAGCCTAAGAACTCCGCTGCGCATGCTACGAGAGTCTTGGGAGGGCATTGACGACGACCCAAATGTAGTCTCCTACGTCCTCGACCTCCTCCAGAGGCTCGGGAAACCAAAAAATATTGTAGAGAACCACATGAAGGCGGCGCAAACCTTGTCAAAGGAATACTACGACAAGTCAGCAAAAAAAAAACGCGCATTTGAAGTGGGTAGCCGAGTGATTTTGCTGCAACCGTCGAAGAAAAACAAGCTCGAAGTTCACTGGGAGGGGCCCGCAAAGGTTGTATCGAAGCTTTCCGATACAAACTACGAAGTTAAATTAGGGAGAAGGCCCAAGAAAATATATCACAGCAATTTGATGAAACGATACATTCAGCGTCACGCGAATGTAAGCATGACGGTAAATGTTGCCGCTCATATGAGGAAGGGGCCGAAATCGTGACGACGGCTGACATGAAAGAACGTTGTTTAGAGCTAATGTTGGAACACCTTACGTTGGACGCGCGTCTAAGTGCCACCCAAAAGGAGGACTTAAAGGGAATCGTTGCAGAGTTTAAGGAGGTTTTTTCGAACCGTCCCGGAAGAACCACGGTCCTAGAGCACAACATCGAGTTAATATCTGAGCAACCGATCCGCAGTAAACCGCATCGTTGTTCACCTGCGCAGAAAAAAAATCATGGCTGAGGAGATTCAGCACATGCGTGACTTGGGGGTTATTGTCTCAAGTGAGAGCGGTTACACATCGCCCCTGATACTCGCCCAGGTTCCGGGAAAAGATCCGAGGCCATGCGTCGATTATCGGCGTCTGAACGCGATAACCCGAGATCAGACTTATCCGATACCGAACCTGGAAGAAAGGGTAGAGACGGTGTCGAAGTCAAATTATATATCTACCCTGGACCTCGTGCGAGGCTATTGGCAAGTACCCCTTACGGAACCGGGTAGCCGCTGCGCCGCGTTCGTTTCCCCATTTGGAACGTTCCGCCCACTCATGTTGAGCTTCGGACTCAAAAACGCGCCGTGCTGTTTTTCTAGCCTGATGGACAGAGTGCTTTATAGTTTGGGCGAGTTCGCCTTACCGTACCTCGATGATATTTCCATATTTACGGACACTTGGGAAGCACATCTGGAGCACTTGCGTGTCGTATTGAGCAGGTTGAAAGAGGCCGGCCTTACGGTGAAACCAGCTAAATGTCACCTAGGTTGCGGTGAAGTGACTTACTTGGGCCATGTGGTAGGGCGCGGCGGCGTAGACCTTCCGACATCAAAGTAGCCGCTATTGTGACCTATCCCCGGCCAACAAGACGGATATAAGGGCCTTTTTAGGTTTAGCTGGATATTACCAACATTATGTGAGAAACTTCTCTGACATTGCCAGCCCGCTAACAGACGCGCTTCGGAAGTCTGAGCCCGTTAAGTTGACGTGGGACCCGAAGAAATAAAATGCGTTCCAAATGCTGAAGCAAGCATTGAGGTATAAGCCGGTTCTGACGGCACCAGACTTTTCGAAAGGTGTCATCATTCTTTGTGACGCGAGTGATCGCCGCATGGGAGCGGTGCTATGCCAAGAAGATGCTAGTGGTCATGAACGACCAATTTTGTATTTGAGTCGCAAACTAAGTTGTAGGGAAGATGCATACAGTAGCTCTGAGAAAAAGTGCGCCTGAGTTGTGTGGATAGTGCAGAAGCTGGCTTGTTATGTCTCCGGTTCTAAGTTTATTGTGGAAACGGACAATTGCCCTCTCAATTGGTTAAGTAACATGTCGTCTAAAAGTGACCGTTTGCTGAGGTGGAGCATGACCCTCCAGCAGCACAACCTCGTCATCCGTTATAAGAAGGGAAGGTTGAACGCGAACGCAGATGCTCTAAGTCGTGCATTCTAGGCCTCGCTTCTTTCTGTGACCTCCTCGCTACATTATTTCGCTTCGCGACAACCTGTCATGTTCGCAGGAAGACCGGGTCAAAAATGAATGACCTCATTTGCTTCCTCAGTATTGTGTTTTCGGTCCAAGTGATTTCAAGATGATCATTCTATATTCATCAGTATTGATGATTTTAATGGTTCCTGATATTTTGGCGTTTTGTTGATTTGCAAAATTGTTGTTTGAACCTTGTGTACCAGATCGTACACCTGCCTCTTGTTGCAGCGGGAGCAAAAAGGGGACACCAATTTAGTTAGGTTGATTTGGATTATGGCCTTGTCTGGTGTTTGATGGGAGACAGAGGGCACTTGCTTATGTTGGGTGTTGCCTTTTGCCGGTCGGTTTTGCAAGCTGCAGAATGACCAACCACGATCTGTGGCGCGAAGCAAGGGCATCGGAACGACCCGAGCGAAGCTGGTCGAGTTGCCTTGGCGACTACGCTGTGAGCAGCGATCCTGGCCCGGCGGGTGGGACCTGGGCACGCGAAGCTACCTGGCGTCCGGACACTGGACGTGAACTTCAAAGAGCCTGACGAACGTGCGCGCCTGGAATCCGAGCCACGTGGAAGCAGCTCGACTTCCCGGCGCCTTATCTCAGGGCGGGGATGCTGTTGTGCCCGGACAACCAGCCCGGACTCCACATTTTCAAGACGCACAATTTCTCCTGCGAACGCCCTTGAACAAGCCCGGTGCTGCGCCGCAAGGCAACAACGCCCTAACGCTCCCTTGACAATCTAAGATGCTGCACCGCCGTACAGCACCGCTCTATGGAGAAGCATCGGCGAGCAACATGTGCAAACGTGTTGCAACATTGCTAGACAGCTAGGCGCCGGTTCCCCTTTCCCCCTGGGAGTCACCGCGCGCGGCAAACTTGAAGCGGGTGGCCAGCGCGGTCGCTGGTTGACCCTCTCGGACGGCTGTCAAGTGCTCGCTTTTTATTGGTCCGTTTGTGTGACGACTGTTTGTCGGGGCTATATAAGCCCCAACGCTACCGCCTGGACAGACTCCGGACTCCGTTCTTCCGAGACCGTTCAGAGTGTGCCGCTCCAGAGTGGAGTGTGATGTGTGACGCTTTGGAGCCTCGCCGGACGTCACAGTGCGAAAACAGTCGCGTTTGCTGCTAGCTCTCGGCCCCTGTGCCGATCTCGTCCTGTATAATGCTCTGTACATAATGTATAAAACCAATTTCGTTGTTCTCACCGACGCCTGACTCGGATTCTTTGCTACCGACTGAGAGCTGGCGACGCTCTGTCACAAAACGGGTGGCAAGCGTTACAGGACCGCCTCAAAGTCACAACAATATAGACGCGCTTCGCGTCTGTTCGCTCTTCGCACCAAGGTAAGCGCGCACATACACATAACATCAACTGTACAAGTAACTTCTCAGTCTCGCGCAGGGCGCGCGTCCTCAATGATCATTGTGGAGTCCAGCTTCCAGAAAATACCAGTTTTCTTGCAATGCACCGCCACCGGCGCGCGGGCGAAGGGGAGAGGGCATCACTCAGAACGCTGAAGGCTACGCTATTTCCATCGGCAATGAGTAGAATTTACTCAAACCTTTTCAATCCTTCGACGGCGCGCTCGAACATGTTTTTTTAAGCGCCGAGCTGGCCATCGAAATGGAGTGAGCATCAACACACAAGATTACGGACTCTCCGGGGTTTCCTTCTCCATTGTTATTTGGCTAAGTACCAGTGCTTGCACCAGCGGGAGTGTATCTTCTCGCATTCACATACGGATACCCTTTCACACACAAACAAAAGGAAAGGACCAGCAAGCTGACACCATCATAAGAGGGGTATACAAGACGTCCCTTAACGTTCCTAAAAACGCCTCAACAGAGCGTCTGACAGCACTGAGAATCTTCAACACCTATGCGGAACTAACAGAAGCCATCCGTTCATCTCTAACACTAATACTTCACCCCCGCAGGGGGGCGCCTGCAGCTTGCAGGCGTCGCGACGGTGAGTGGCGACACCGCTGGTTCCCGAGCATCCGCAGGGACATCCCCGCAAGGGGATGATGGTGAACTGTGCATCACCACGGACCCGAGCACCCGCGCCTCGCCGTGCGTGGCATCGCCGTATCCGGGGAAAAGGGGATCCTGGTGGTTGAGCAGATGCCGAGCGTTTGGACCCTTAAGGCCCCTTGGCGGAGGCAACACACCACTTTGGCCCCAGCTTCCTGCAGACGGCACCTCCGGCCTGACCCGACCAGGGGGAATCGGCAGTCGCCTTTTCCTATCCTCCTCTCCATCTTTCACTTTCCTATCTCTGTCTCACAACTCTCCTATATCCTACTCACTCCTTGGTTTTTCCTGTTTTCCTGGCGGCGAGGGTTAACCTTGTGTGACCAACTACCCTGAGTTGAGTCATATTTGGTTATTGTTGAGGTGTACAGCTGGCGTGGACAGGACTTGCTTTCAAGTTCCTGTCCCGCACCCTTGTTGGACTCCGTGGTGGGTGGCTGGCACCATGACCGAATAACATAAATTTTCTTTATGGCTCCCCCCCTTTCAAAACCTGATCGCTCTCTGAAAAGAGGGCGAAACGAAGCAACAGATTTTTTTCCGAAATAGAAAACAACCTTCCCAAAGTTCCATGTCATACATAGTACAGTAGAAGGAAAGCAGGCAAGAATACAATCCCCCTTTCTTGTGTCAAAGTGCCTAACAGATGCACTGGGCCCCGGATATAAGCTATCGAAAATGGCCAGTGGCGACTTATTACTAGAAATCCGTGACCATACCCAAAACTCCAAGATCTCAGACATTCTCTCTATTGGAGACATCCCAGTCTCCATAACAGCCCACAGATCCCTCAATACCGTCCGTGGTGTCATCTTAGAAAACGACTTCATTCATCTAACAGAAAAAGAAATGCTACAAGGTCTCAGCGACCAAAATGTCACAGATGTCTATCGAATTAAAATCCGCAAAGACAACAAAGGAATAGATACTAAACACCTGGTACTCACATTCAGCACAAGCACATTACCTGAAACCATCGAAGTCGGATACCTTAAAGTTAATGTCAGGCACTACATTCCGAACCCACGCAGATCCTTCAACTGTCAGAGATTCGGGCACGGCTCTCAGAGTTGCCGCGGCCGCAAAACCTGTGCGAAATGCGCTTCTAAGGACCACAATTCAGAGGAATGTGACGCAGCACTGCGCTGCGCAAATTGCGAAGGAGACCACGCTGCGTACTCCAGGACGTGTCCGTCCTGGAAAAAGGAGAAAGAAAACATTTCATTTAAAGAAGCCAGGAGGCGTTTTGCACTAACCAACACATTCTCGTTCCCAGCGAAACCAAACTTCGCTGATGTGGTGCGCGGGGGCGTAGCACCACACAGCACTCCGGCACCTGCCGAGGCCACTTGCACCGAGCCTATGGCAGGGCCATCCACGCCCCAGGCAGGGTCAGCGAAAGCTGCCCTGCCATTGTCACAGCAGGGAGCGCCGGTCCATGGGTCGGCATCCCGATGGACTTCCCCCCGTCAGGGGAGGCCTGAAACTAACACAACCGCGGCTGCGCGGTCCTCCAGCACCTCTGGCGAGGTGTTGAATATAACTCCCAGTCCGCCCGCTTTGCAGCGACGGAACAGCTCTGTTGAGCGAAAAAAAGACAGACCCCTCATAACGGGCCCTGAGCATACGTAAACGCCTTAGCGTTCTCACCCCAAAAATAAACATGGCTTTTTTAATTCAGTGTAATTGTAGAGGAATTATGCGGAACTACAGCGACTTAACACATATTTTAGGGTCAATGTTACCCACAGTTTTATGTCTTCAGGAGACCAATCTTGGTCCACAACATGTGCATATCCTTAAACATTATAACATTTTTAGCCGCGATCGCGAGCAGGCAAATCGACTCTCGGGAGGCGTCGCGATTGTAGTTCAAAGCGGCGTCCCTGCTCAAGAAATCACTTTACACAAAACTTGAGGCAGTTGCAGTTAGCGTCGTTACCTACAAAACAATAACAATTTGCTCTTTATATCTCCCCCCACACATCCCATTAACAATACAAGATTCAGAAGGCCTGATCAATGAATTGCCGGAGCCATATCTGGTAGTTGGCGATTTTAACGCTCACTCCCCGTTTTGGGGAAGCGAACGCTGTGACTCTAGGGGCAAAATAATCGAAGATTTTCTACTCTCGAATAATGTGTCTTTTAAACACAGGAAAGGCCACATATTGTTGCCCAAGCTCAGCAAAAATTAGCTTCCTTGATTTAGCTTTCACATCACCGTCTCTTTTTACCGATTTTAAACGGGATGTTTTAAATGATCCTCTGGGAAGTGATCACCTACCCACTGTCATCAGGCTCTCGTCTTCCACTCCAGTCATCCCCACAAGACCACGGCGCTGGAAATTTCACCTCGCCGACTGGTCACGTTTTACAGAAAGTGCCACTCTAGATAAAGAATTTTCTGAAGACCTCAGCATAGATGAAATTAATGAAAGATATACTACATGCATAATATCTGCTGCAACACTCGCTATACCACAAACAACAGGACTCGTGGAATAAGGAATAAGGGAATAAGGGCCCCACCCATAAGCTCACCCAACTCCTCTTCACTTTAATAAAGTTTTTCCTCCTCCTCCTTTTTCCATTGTTCCAAAGGCGGGCGCTGGCAGATTTCTTCAGCGCTGTGCCGGTTTTCTTAATATGAGCGAAATTTTGTGGCAACGACAAAACACAAAAAAATGATCAATACTTTTTGGCTGCTTACACGACCGACAGTTCACAAACCATGGCAAAAGAGTCTCTTTTCCACGAAGCCACATTTTGACAGGTAAGGTCGACGTATGAACTTTAAAGAGACTCTTTGCGACCGCTTAAACACATATCCGTTACACCTGATTTATTGCACTCTTTTGTAGAATGGACAGGTAAGGCTACCAATACATCGGCACCGGAAACAATGCCTCAATCAAAACTTCTTTCATCGGCCTTCTGGATAGACTCTACAGGAGTTCTAAGGAAAACAGAACAGTGAGGAAATTGAATGAGTCGACGACTTCTTCAAGAAATCCCCTCAAAGGCCGGTCACTCCTATGACCAGTGCGCACGAACAAAATAGGCAAATCAGCACTTAATCGTCTGTTCAACACAGCTAGGCAGAAGGGATGGTTGGCGGTTTTAAAAAGGAAAAACCTTGAAACAAGCTGATGAAAAACAAGTGCTTAAGACCAGCTCCATCAGCCTCCAGAGGGAGAAAAATGTCTCAAAGGATTGGCTCCCATTGAGAGCTCCACACAAAAGTAGTAAAACTTCCACGCATTGCCTGTGCGTTCTTTCCTTACACAATCCAACACTTTCATGGCATAGATGAGCTTCGAAACCAAGAAGATATTGCTAGCTTGTGCTCGTGCAAATAGCGTTGGCTCCCTCCTCAACCAAGCCTTGGTTTACCGCCTAGCTAACAAGATCTGATAATCCCACTGAGGCTCACTATTACGACACAGATGCAAGAAAGACGCTAAATATTGTAAGTCTTCGGAGTCCAACCTGATGCCGCCAAAAAAGCTTGGTTTCGTACGCCAGTGACCGGCCTAGAACCCCTTTGATTTATCAAGGTTTAAAGACGCACCCGAACTATCACAAAGGTGCTCAGTTACACACAAAAACTCGAGCACAGTGCTTTTATCAGAACAGAAAAGGGCGACGCCATCAGGTTAATCCAAAATCTTAATTTCACATTGCGATAGTGAGGAGCCACGAATTGCTGTGTTCTTTATAATACTACGACATAGGGGCTCATGATATAAAGCGAATATCAAAAGCAATAGCAGGTAGCCCTGTCGTAGTGTTCAACTCTTATAAAAGAATGAAGGCGCGTCTAGTGTATGAACAGATCTCTAAGAAATGTACCTTCGAGTATGTATTAAACATATGTATGAAATATGAGGCGTGCATGAACGCTTCAATTATGAGCATGTAAATTACAGATATGCCAATTAAGCCAGTAGTGAAGTATATTTCAGGTAAGTTTCCTTCCTACATGGTGTGCAGTTGTAGCGCCGTCGTGCAGCACTCACTGAAACCCCCAATACGCAATGCAAATGGCAGATGACGCTGCCGTCCTTTCGCACCAATTAACCTTGTTCAGCTGATTTAAACCACAGCCGAATTTTTGTGACATCTATGACGATGATTACGGAATTTAATTGCGCAAGGGCGTCTATGGCCAAGAGCGCTACGGCACAAAATATTTTCGACTTCTCAATGTTGGGTCAAAGAGCTAGTTCTCAAACATTTCAGCCTAAATAAACCGAGCAGCAAACCAGGGGAAACCTTGCACCCATTGTATATCCAATGGGTACAAGGCGGCACTAGGTATCAAACCCCGCACCTCCCGCATGCGAGGCGGTTGCTCAACCACTTGTCCACCACGGCGGTAGCGAAGTGGTTTGACATATATTTGATTCATCACACTTCTCTGTGTATGGCGAATAATAGTAGCCAGCTCGGAGATATCGGGTCGTTTGCTTGCGCAATCGCTTCTGTGGACATGATTTTGCGACGGGCGTATTGCAGTGTTTCGCATCTATTCCTTTCATCTCCCTTCTGTCAGCATGTGGCAGTGTTAATGGCGCTGTTGGACATTGAATATATAGCCAGTAAATACATTCCTTCATTTCTCTTAACCATCACAAAAGATACACAATCTTCATAGACTCGCAAACAAATTTATCATCATCATCCGCCTGACTACGCCCCCTGGAGGGCAAAGGCCTCTCTCATGTCTCTTCAATTAACCCTGTCCTTTGCCAGCTGCGCCAATCGTATCCCCGCAAACTTAATCTAATCCGTTCACCTAAATTTCTGCCACCCTCTTCTATGCTTGTTTTCCCTTAATATTCACTCCATTACCCTTAAGAAGAAGCGGTTATCTTGCCTTCGCATTACATGCCCTGCCCAAGCCCATTTCCTCCTCTTCATTTCGACAACGATGTCATTAACCCGCATTCGTTCCCTCACACACTCTGCCGGCTTCCGGTCTCTTAAAGTTACACCTACCATTTTAAGGCGAAAGCCTTTAATGGCTCATCTTTTTTTCCGTCCGTCCGCGGAATCTGTCACCCTGTCAGCGCATATGTAGTTCTTTCTTTTTCTGTGCCCACACTAATATTCGTCTAGCGTAAGAACGCAGGAGACTGTTTTCGGAAATGCGTCGAATCCGACGGATGCCTGCAAAACGCCCTCGAGTGTCTCCAGCACTTATTATTCACAAACAATTGCGTACTTATTCAGCATCTTAACCACACATCAGTGACACAACAGCAGCACCGCGCTAAAGGCTTTCCCCTCACCGCACTTAAGGATAACAAAGTGCCTCCCTGAATTTTCTTTCCATAGATTGCTGCCTTGTCCTTAAAGTAAGTGGCACCCTTGTAATTAGCCTACATGTCCCTACAGCATAAGTGAGTACCAGTAAAGTGCAGCTGTTGTATACTTTTCTCGTATAAATAGAACTACTACAAAAGCAAAACACGGACCAGTTCGCGCTGAAAATGAAAATGGTTTTGATACCCACCGCGGTGGCTCAGTGGTTAGGGCGCTCGGCTACTGATCCGGAATTCCTGGGTTCGAACCCGACCACGGCGGCTGCGTTTGTATGAAGGCAAGACGCTAAAGCACCCCTGTGCTGTGCGAAGTCAGTGCACGTTAAAGATCCCTATGTGGTCGAAGTTATTCCGGAGCCCACCGCTACAGTACCTCTTTCTTCCTTTCTTCTTTACTCTCTCGTTTATCCTTTCCTTTATGACGCGGTTCAGGTGTCCAATGGTATATGAGTATTTCCTTTCCCCAAAAGCAAATCATTAAGTCGGTTCTGAGGGAAAGAAATAGAACAGTAACTGTCTCACACATGTCGGTGGACATCCCAACTGCGCCGTAAGCTGGTAAACCGCTTTACGACCGACGCAAGGGTCATTGAACCTTATTGGCGTGCCTTTGTATAGTGAACTGCACCTTTTTCTAAATGCGCAGCTTTACACAAAGCTCCAGCTGAGTGTGTGCCAAAAAGTTGTTTACATTTAACATTAATTGCACCATGTGCGGCGTGACAAATTCGGTACTTTTAGCAACTGTTACGACAGACAAACGGTCTCAACCGCCTTCCTGGACTTTCTCACGCAGAACAGACGTTTTCGCACTGGCTCTGTTCAAACTGCACACAAATTTTTGGCTTCTCTTGCTGTTTTCCGTGAGCAAGATTATACTGGCTATTTTCTTTTCGTATCTTACATGAGCCTGTTAACTGTTCAGTTATTCGAGCACATTTGACGCTCCGTATTTGAAGATATATCAGCGAACCACACCTTCAAAAATTCTAGGGCCCTATGCCTAAGGCTTCAGCACAGGCCACCCAACCACGCCCTCTCCACACCGTAATGTGAGCTCTCCACACCGTAATGCTCTCTCACAGCGAGCGAGTTCTTTGACATATGCGCCCGGCTACAGAGTGCCTTAAGTCGGTTACAGAAGTCCGTGCACTGTCCAATGTCAGTGCACGTTAACAAACATCAGATGGTCAAAATTTCTTCAGCCTCTCACTTCGGTGTCTCTCGTATCTGCAGGTGCTTTGGGACGTCAAACCACCAAAACCAAAAACCATAAGTCGCTTAAAGATCCTCAAGTAGCAGTTGTAAAGGTTTATATATATATATATATATATATATATATATATATATATATATATATATATATATATATATATATATATATATATATATATAAACATAAACACGAAGAAAAAGATTTTTGATAGCCCGCGTAACAGCCATCGTTACGGGTAGCACCTGGTGGTGGTGGTGGAAACATTTATTGCCAAATACAAAGGGGGGAAAACCCCCTAACATGGCACGAGACAACCCTTAGGGGGCTGCTCTTACAGGGCAAAGGACAGCCCTTCGAGGGCCATCCGCTTCAGGGCGTTGGTAATTCTCCGGCGCTGGTCAGCAGCAGTGGAGCTGGCAAGGAGAGTCTCCCAGTATGACTCCGCTGTGGTTTGGGATGGAGGGTGTGGGAAGTTAGAACATGTGAGGAGGACACGAAGGAAGTCTCCCGGTTTCCCGCGGAGCTTACAAGAAGAAATGAATTGATCGGGGTAGCGGGCATGAAGGAGAGTAGAGTAAGGAACAGTTCGGGTCTGGAGTCGGCACCAGCGGGAACAACTTTTATTAGAAAAAAAGGAAAGAAAATTCTTCCAGGGTGGTCTCCTACTGGTCCAGGAAACCACGGGCTTCTGCCTCCCATAAGGCCCGATCCACCAGCCATTTCTGGCCGGAGGGCTGAGCGGTCCGTAAAGGAGCCTCCAAGGAAGAATCAGCGATTGGGGATGGGGGGTACTGCCTGTGGGGAAGGACATTCGCAAAGGTAGTGGAAAAGTGTGGATCTGGGCACGCCACAGGTGTTACAATGGGGAGGAAAGGTGGAGTGAAAGCATGAGAGACGGTAGGGTGAAATAAAGGTGGTGGTGGTAGTGCTTTTATTAAAAGTAATAGTAAAAAGGAAGGAAACGGTTTTTCCTAGCCCCGGCATCTGCCATCGATACTGAAGCACCTGAGCTGGAGCAGCGGAAATAAAGTATAGCAGGCAGAATGGAGAAATGAAATGAAAGAGGAGAGGGGACAGGAAGAGAGGATAGGGGGAGAAGTAATATGTACAAACTATTTACACAATAAGAAATGTGTCCAGGTTGTGCGCGTGATTAGTTCATTTTAGAGGAATTAAATCACACACGCGCACAGCACTGTGTTGGTTACAACTGGAGTGGGGCGTCCAGTTATGAATCGTTCAAGGTAGAACTCGCGGAGCGTTCGGTCACTGCGTGTAACTACCTGACGGAGAACAGACGGGACGTCAAGCCCGTGTGTTCGAGGAATGCACAGAGGCTCACTAAAGTTCGCTCACGAGTGCGCGCACTGCCCTGCGGCCACAATAGCGTCTTGATGGAGTCTGGTAGCATGCCCTGCGCCCTATAGGCCGCAAGCATATCGCGACAAGCATCGGCGAACGCGGCACAGTGAAGGAGCGGGTATTCTAGTGTTTCCACTGCACCGCATCCGTCACACACATCACTCGTCGCGATTCCGTGACGCACCCGTCGTTCCCCGGGCCACACGCAGCCAATGCGCGCGCGGAGGATCATTGCACGTTGTGACCCTGTAAGTGCGCGACAGCCGGTGACACTGTCGATGCGCTCACCTCCCGCGATGCGTGGGTCGGGGTGCTGCTTTCGGAGATGGTCGTGGATGGCCACACGCACGTCCTCCAGCGCAAGCGGCAGATCACTGACAGGTAGTTGGTGTCCAGCGGTCGCGAGGTCGTCAACTTCTTCGTTGCCTGCGATGCCGCAGTCACCGGGCACCCACTGTGCACGCGCGGCACAACCTCTCTGCGCGAGGCGCTCGATGCGCGAGCGAATTTCCCGCACTAGTGTGGTACCGCGGCCGTTAGATTGCAGGCGGCTGAGGGCGGCGCGGGAGTCGCACAGCAGAGCACTCCTTGGCGGCGGAGGGCAGAGGGTGAGCAGCAGGTCCAGCCCGAGCCGGATCCCCATCAACTCCGCCGTGGCGGAGGAGCCCAGGAAGGCTGCGTGTTGCTGGCTGTGCAGTCGCAGGGCGGGGATGGTGGCCGCCGCAGCAAGGGAGCAGCTGTCGCGGGCCACTGAGCCGTCGGTGTACACGAGGAGATGGTCCTGGAGATCCTCGTGTATGACGGCTCTGGCCAGCTGCTGCACCGCACAGTGGGGTGTGCTCCGCTTTCCCGCAATGCCGACGATCTCTCGCTGTACCTCCGAGGCAGCAGGCCAGGGCGCGCAGTTGCCGTATGGGGGTGGGCCTTGGGTCAATTGCTCATACTCGAGCAGCGCCGCGCCCATTCGTGAGCGCGGGTGCGAGCGCATACGCTGCAGAAGCGAGCCGCCGTCCGGTGCGCGGTGAAGCCGGTCGATGTGATTCAATGCCCTGCGCGCTGCTTGGAGCTCAAGTGGCCACGCTCCTGCCTCGGCCAACGTTGCGGCGCACTGCGAGTTTTTGGGCAAGCCTAGGCACACGCGCAGGGACTTGCGGTGCTGAAGCTCGAGTTTCTTCCAGCACGGCTTGCGCACCGTGACGAGCGGCAGCGCATAGAGCACCGCCCCCAAAAATGCGGCATTGTATAGCCGCAGCGCGGCTTGCTGGGAGATACCCTGGCCTCGAGCGGTGAGCTTGTGCACGGAGGCGGTGATCCTCTTCATCTGCAGACAGGCCTTGGTCGCCGCAGGGCGGAAGGAAAGGCGCCAGTCGATGTCCAGGCCAAGGTACCGCACCGATTTACGCCAAAGAATCGAAGTCCCGTCCAATGACAGTGGCGCAAGGTGCGCGCGCGAGCGCGAAACGCAGGCCATGGCCACCGATTTGTCCGCGCTCAGCGACAGACCAAGGCCGCGCAAGCTGGCATCAATTGAGGTCAGGGCTCCCTGAAGGCACCCCCGCACGCGGAACGCCTCGCCCGGGGGTCCCCGGCACCACCGAGCTATGTCTTCTGCATATATGATCATGTACACATGGTGTCGGCCGCTCGTGGGGAGGGAGGCTGGCACCACCGACATGGCAACATTAAACAGAAATGGTGATAGAACAGAGCCCTGCGCCACGCCCATGTCCACCGGGCGAGGCTTGGAGAGCTTACCCCCTACTCGTACGCGCATGGTGCGCCCGCTCAGAAAGCCATGAACGTATCGCAAAAAGGCGCCCGCTCACACCAGCCCCCTCAAGCACCGCGAGAATTGGTGCGCGTTGAACGTTGTCAAAAGCGCCCGAGACGTCCACTAGTAGCAGCAGCGCAAACCTGGCCTGCCGCCCTGGCATGCTCCAGCGCTGTAACAACGTCCGATATAGAATCAGCCGTGCACCGCATCCCACGGCAACCCGTCTGCCGCTCGTCAAACAAATCAGCCTCCGCAGCCCGCTCGTTCAGACGCTGCAACGCCATATGCTCCATGAGCTTACCTGCCGTCGATGTTAATGCCACTGGCCGGTATCTGCTCAGCTCCGTAGGTGGGCGCCCTGCCTTTCGGATGGGACAAACGACCGTGGTTCGCCAATCCTCCGGTAGCTCCCCGCGTTCCCACTCCAGGTTAATCTCCTGCAGGAAGATCTGTCGTTGCTGCGCATCCAGGTTTCGCAGCATCTGGTATGTCTCCCCGTCCGGTCCGGACGCCGAGCGGCGGCGGCAGCGCTGTAGCGCATTGTTCAGTTCCGCCGCGGTGAACGGCGCATCACATGGACCTTCCGGAGCGACGGGCGAGGGACTGGCGTCGCTTCTGGGGCTCTCAGGAGCAGCTATGTTAGCGGCGTTTGCGGGGCTGGGCGGCGCGAATCGATCGGCAAACCGCTCTGCCAATTCTACAAAGCTGAGCCCGCTGGAGATACCGAGGGCGGCCAGCGGTTGACGGTTTGCCTGTGGTAAGGTGATGCGCCGCAGGGTATCAAACAGTCTCCGCGAGCTGACATCTTCCTCCATTCTTCGGCATAGTGAAGCCCACTGCCGGCGGTATAGCTTGTTGGCGTGGCGGCGCGCTGCTGCGTCCAAGCGGTTGTAGACAGTCCAGTGGGCGGCTCTGTCAGTCCGTCGCGCCCGTCGCTCAGCGCGATCTCTCTTCTCGCGCAGACTGAGCAGCTTCATATCAGGTGTGGGCTGCCCTGCCCTTACCTCTGCTCGTTGGGTGGCTGCGAAAGCGCTTCGGACTAGACTTGAAAAGAAATCTGCGCCAGTGGCCGCCGCCTCGTCGACCGCCCGCCTGAGCGCACTCCAGTTGGTAATGGAGTAGGCACGTTTGTGGCGCGCCTCCAAAGCAGTGGGTTCGATTATGATGGAGTAATGATCCGAGCCCCAGAGAGATGGTGATCGGCGCCATGTCGCCTCGATGCCTCTGGATGCGAAGGCAACGTCGATGCAGGAGCCGGTTGTTCCGCGTCGTCGAAAGGTGGGCTCGCCGGTGTTCAAGGGGGTGAGTCCCAGCTGCGTTGCTGCGTCGTGCAGGTCGTCTCCACGCGCGGAGTGGCGCGCACTGCCCCACGCACTATGGTGGGCGTTAAAATCACCACAGATGATTTGGCGCGGGGCACAGCACGAAGACACAGTACGAAAACACAGCGCGTTCCACGCGACAGCTGGACGCACATAAACACTGGCCACCGACGTGTCAACACCACCCATGCGCACTGTCACCACCACGCACTCCTGGGCGTCAGATGTCGCCGCCGCCGAGCCGACCAGGGTGTGCTGGACGTCCTGCCGCACGTATATCGCGCACCTTGATTTCCCGGGGCGATGAGATGTGACACAACAGGGCACTGCGGCACAGGTGGGTTCCTCGCACGTGGTGGCTGAGTGGTAGCCACTGTAGCCAGGTAGCCGCATCTGGGGCTCCCCGTCATGTGAACGTACGTACGTCTCCTGCAGCGCGATAACTTCCGGCGAATCCTGTGCGATGCGAACTCGCATTTCGGTGTAGCGCACCGCAAGTGAGCGCACGTTCCACTGCAGAATGGATGGTATGCGGGAGGCAGTCCGGCGGCTAGCCATCATGCTGGCTTATCTGTGCGGGAACACCCGCTGCTTCTAATGGTGTCTTCGACTGGTCGCTTTAGATCGTTCTAGAGCGCTCTGAGAGGCGACCGCTCAGTCGGCTGGTCGAAACTGGCCGCTCTGACTGCATTCAGCTGGTTCTTTCTGAGCGCTCGCCTCCAGCTCAGAGCGCTCCGACGTGCTCCGAGAAAAATGTCGGAGCGGCTCCGAGATGAGTCCACGTGACAGAGCCACTTCCGCCATTTCGCGAAAGCGGTGCGAGGCCTCGACGTCCCCTGCGCGTAGACAGAAGCATGTGTAGGCTTTTCACGCAGTAGTAGCGTCCTTGCTGTGTTGTGTTTTGCGGGTGCCGCGCTGTGTTAGGCAAAATGTCCAAGAGACGCCGGATACCTACGCTATGAACGCGGTCTGTTGCTGTCGCATGACAACAGCGATTCCAGCAGCAGCTCGGACGAGGACGACAGTGCTATCCAGAAGGCGATGTTCGAAAAATGAGCGTCCCGTGGGACGGAAAGCCGGGGTAGCGATCGATACAGGCTAAGCGGCGACCGCGATGCAAACTGTGCGGCCACGCGCGGCTAAAGGTAATCAAGGGACTTTACGTGCGGCTACTGTTGACATCAGCAGCGGTGCCGCTTAGTGGTTCCGGAAGTTACGTTCCCCTTTTGCATCCTGCGCTTCCGCTCTAAATTCTCGCTGACCATTCGGCTTGACTAGTCTCGCTATGCGCTCAGGGCGAGAGCGGCTCCCACTCTGCCAGATCCTAACCGGATCGCTGGAGCGACCAGTCGAAGACACCATAAGCAAGCCCGGTGTCCATCGGTGCCCTCCGGGAAAAGTGCGCTGAGGGCGCGCAACGCCAGCTTTAGGCGCGCGATCTCCGCGTCCCGTGCGTCAGGGGGCTGGCCATTAGAAGCGGCCGCAGGCTCGGGCCGCGCTGTACGGGACGCCGGGCAACCGGATCGCCGCTGCCGCTGCCGGCGCTTGCATTGCTTCGGTGACTGCTGCTGCTGGGGTGTTCCCCTGACGGCCTGCGCATAAGAAAGCGCGCGCGGCGTCTGCTGATGTTGCTGGGCTGGGGCCGCTTTCTCAGCCTGGACGACGGCTCGGACAACCCGCCTGGACATCGGTGCATGGATGTGGCCATTAAAGTGGCCACTTGACGCTCTCGCTGCCAGTGCGGGCACACTGGGTCAATGGCTGCGTGCCGTCCCCCGCAGTTAATGCAGCGGGGCTTGCTCGCGCAGGTACCAGGCTCGTGCGGCCCGCCGCAGCGCCTGTATCGGGCAGGAGCACGACACACCTCAGTGGCATGCCCCAGGCTGGCGCACTTGGCACACTGAAGCGGCCGGGGACGGCAGGGGCGGACCGCGAGCCTGCGCTTGAATATGGGGATGAACGCCGGGGGTGTCGGCGCCGCAAAACAGAGTGAGTGTGCTGTCCGACAGAGACGCCGACACCATCGGTACCATTGACTCCGCCGCCGCTAGCAGCTCCTCCGCCGTCCTGCGCCCGTCTACACCGAAGACCAGGCCGGAGCCTTGATTCCCAGGAGGAGGCTCCTTGGCGCAGACCGGCACGCCGCAGATGACGGCTGTGGCTAGCAGGGCCTGGAGAGCATCGCTGCTCCCCGCGTCCACTGCCACCACATTCCGCCGCATGTTTACCCGGACGGCGAGGACGCCCGGCCGGGATCCAATCTCCTCGGCCAACTCCTAGCCCTGTTCCCTGGTGAAGGCGGTGCCCCTGTTCGCCGGCCGAAACAGCACCGTCCCCACCATGCTGGACGGGACCTCCACGGCAGCCGCGGCTCGCTCCAGGGCAGCTCTCCGACGCCGCTGCGCCTTGGTAGTGATAATGCGCCACGGGACCAGGCTGGCCCCAGCATCAGCGTCGCCGCGGTCTGCGGCGCATTACTGCGGTGCGCCGCGGTGTTGGCCGCGCTCGCTGCCAGCAGACGAAGCCCCAGCCGCAGCCTAGTCTCGTGCGGCAAGATTTGGTGAGGTCGCACCCGGTTTTCTTCCGGACGCCGTCGCCCCAGCAGCAACAGCAGCAGCCTCAGCAGAAGGCTGGAGGTGGGCTCCATGGGGCTTGTGCTGGGAAGGCCCTGCTCCTTCGAGTGTGGAGGGAGAGGGAACAGTGACGGTTGGGGGGGCTTCGAGCTTCCCGCTTGGCCACCGCGAGGTCCCTTTTGGTTTCCGAGTCCCTCTCCTCCCCGGACCCCGTTGAGCGTCGCCGTTTCCGGAGAGCAGACTCGTCCATTGGGGTGCACATGCTCTCCTCGGCTGCAGGTGTCCACGGTGAGCCCGCAGCAGCAGCATCAAGGGGAGAGCCCATCACAGCCGGTTCCCGAGGTGTCGCAATGGCGGCAGGAAGCGCAGGTGTGGCCAGAGGCGGGGAGGGAGCCGCCATGGAGTTCTACGTCTGGTGAGCGAGCGAAATGGCGTCCCTCAAGGCTAGAACGCGTGGGTCCGCCGGCGACACGTCCAAGGTCCCGATGACGGACTCGAGGTTCTCCGAGGTGGTGATGAGCGCCGCCGTCAGGCACCTCACCGTGTCCCGCAGATCAGCGATCTCGGCCTGCATTCGCCGAATGGTGCTGGACGACCTCGCTCTGGATGGCGTTCATCTCCGTGATCGTGAGCGTGAGCGGCCTGCCCTGCGTTGCTCATTGTCACCGCCGAACACAGGCCTTCGCTCGTTCACGGTGTCTGTGGCCTCCATGGGGAGACCCCGCAAAGCCGCGAAGCCTTAGGCCCAGCGTCCGAAGGAGCAGACAGCTAAAAACACGTCCTCTCGCTTCGAGCGCCCGCCGAAGAATCCAGCACAGGGGCGCCTTTTGCGTTTCGCGTTTATCGAAATGCGGCCACCTGAAATAAAGCAGTCCGTCTGTAATTGTCGCCATGTGGCGCTGGATAAGGGCGACAAAGTACTGTGGGGTGGTGTAATGCAATGCGGCTGAGTTTGTAGAATGCGGACATTTGATGATATGTATAAAGGACCGATGGGGCCTCTTGCGACGGGTTGGGTGCCTGATCGTCCGGCGTCCGGGAGGAGAGTTCTCGGGCCAGCGCATGAACGCGCTCATTACCGGGGATCGAGGCGTGCCCAGGGATCCACGACAGAGTAACCATTCTTTGCCCCGCCGCGGTGGCTCAGTGGTTAGGGCGCTCGACTAGTGATCCGGAGTTTCCGGGTTCGAACCCGACCGCGGCGGCTGCGTTTTTATGGAGGCAAAACGCTAAGGCGCCCGTGTGCTGTGCGTTGTCAGTGCACGTTAAAGATCCCCAGGTGTTCGAAATTATTCCGGAGCCCTCCACTACGGCACCTCTTCTTCGTTGAAGTAACACGGTGGTTTGGGCTAGTTGGTTGCAGTTTATAATGGAGACAAGTTTCGCAGCATGAATAAAACGCACACAGAAGACAAGGAACAAACAAGACAGGACTGTGCTGCACTTCCAACTGATTTTATTTGAAAAAGCTCGACGTTTAAATACATTCAGTTATCATGAGGTGAAACCTAATCACAATCATGCAAAAAAGCCATTTCATTCTCCATCAATGACAGTGAAGGCGTGCTGACGCAATTGTCACCGGCTTTCCTAATAAAAAAGGCTTCGATAATTTCACGCTGAAGCTAAACGTCGAGCTTTTTCAAATAAAATCAGTTGGAAGTGCAGCACAGTCCTGTCTTGTTTGTTCCTTGTCTTCTGTGTGCGTTTTATTCATGCTGCGAAACTTGTCTCCATTATGAACCTCTTCTTCCTTTCTTCTTTCACTCCCTCCCTTATCCCTTCCCTTACGGTGCGGTTAAGGTGTCCAAAGATATATGAGACAGATACTGCGCCATTTCCTTTCCCCAAAAACCATTTATTATTATTATTAACCATTCGGTCGAGAGGTGGCTGTGGCAAGAATACGATGTGTGACCGGCGTCGCCACGCCCTTTAGGTAGTGGCGGTATGCGGCCTGGGAATCTGTGCAAATTTCGGTTGTTTTTTGTCAATGGTGGAGTGGGCCAGCGCAAGTGCGATGGCGGATCCTTCCGCTTCTGCAGGTGAATTAGTTCGGATAGTGGCGGCTGCCCCCAAAGTGTCATCTTCATAGGATGCGACTACCGTGAAGAATGCTGTATGTTTTGGTGTAATAGCTCGCTCGAGCCTGCCGCTAGCGCTCATATTGCGCGGTAGGGGCTTCTGATATATGTGATTCTGCGTGCGCAGAGAAATCATATAAGGTGTAGGACATGTTTGGGTGGGAATGGGTGGCTTGAGACGGAGCTGTCGCAGTAGGCATTGTCCTGTTTCCGTGCGACTCAGGCGGACTAATGGTTGGTGCGTTGAGCCTCTATTAATTAAATCACGGTATTGTGGGTACCAGTGGCCAGGAGACGTTTCGTATTAACCGTCCGTGGAAGACGTAGGGCGGAGGTGACCGCCGTGCGTATTAGGTTGTCTGCCTGTTGTGTTTGGAGCTGAGTGAGCATGTGGTATGGGAGGTGGTATGTAATGCGGCTGATGATTAATGCATTTGTCACATTGAGGGTCTCGCGCTCAGACAGCCCATGATTGCGTTCTGCCACCCGCTTGATTAGTGCAGCCACCTGTTTGGTCAGTCTTTGCAAGAGCTGAAGGGTGGCGGTAGCATCGAGTGTGTTGTTAATGAGAAGGCTGGGAATCTTTACCTGAGACACAATGGGCACTTGATTCCCGTACATGGGCAGTTCAATGGGTGGGGGGGTCACTGGGCAGTAATTTCAGCTGCAAGAGTTCCGATATATTTGGAGGGCAACGCAGGCCTGTGTTTGCTAATTGTGTGGTGGTGATGTCTGTGGCAGATTGCAGGATATCCTGGGCTGTTCAAATGAATCCTCCCGTTGTCCAGAGGGTTATATCATCTGCGTATATGGCTGTGTGGAGCCCTGGGATAGGAGCAAGGGCATTTGCCAGTGGCGCTAGGGCAATGTTAAAACGTAAAGGTGATAGGACTGCCTCTTGTGGGGTTCTCCGGCTAGGCAGGGGGAAAGGCTGGGAGGCGACATCCCTAAGATAGAGTTTTGCCATGCGCCCCTGAAGGAAGTCCCTAACATATTGCCATATGCGGGTGCCACAGCCGGTTGTGGCTAATGTCGTCAGGATATGGTCATGGCTTATTGTGTTGAAAACCTTATGAATATCCAGGGCCAGTATGGCTCGTGTAGCGGCTGTACGGCGCTTAGTGTAAAAGAGAGACAAGGGCGAGAAGTACGTCTTGCGCCGAGGTGTTTGGACGGAAGCCAAATTGAACGTTAGAGAGGAAGCCTGTTGTTTCTAGGAACGGTTGCAGGCGATTGAGAATAACGTGCTCGAAGAGCTTGCCGACACAGCTCGTTAAGGAGATGGGGCGCAAATTTTGAAATGTGAGGGGTTTCCGCAGTTTGGGTATAAATCGCATGCTGGCATGGGTCGAGGCTGACGGGAGCGTCCCAGCGTGCTAGTGGCTATTAAAGAGCTCCGTGAGTTCCTGAAGCGAGACTTCGTCCATATTCAGTAGTGCCTTGTACGTTAAGCCATCCGGCCCCGGCGCCGTAGAGCGGTGAATACTAAAGAGTGCTCGGCGGACTTACTTCGGTTAAGGTAATGTCGGTATCAAGTTCCGAGTTAGGTGGAGGTAGACTTGATGGATCTGCTGACTGAAGGGATGGGGGTATGTAAGTGTCCCGTTGTTGGCCAATTACGTCTGTGCCCTTTTGAAGCTCTAGTTGTAATAGACGTTGTGTGCTTACTTGTGTCACATATTTAGTGGTTTTTGGACCTAAGAGAGCGCATAGGAGGGACCACGTGAGTTTAGTGCTTAATGTACCATTGAGGTCGTTACAAAAGGTTGTCCAGTTTGTGCAGGCTAGGGTGTTCGCGTATTCTGCTGCCTCACGAGTGAGAGCGGCTATGCGGTGTCAACTTACGATTGTGTCGATGGTGACTCCAGCGCTTGAGAAGTCCCTGTCGGGCCTCCCACAGATGAGACAGATGTGGATCAACCTGCGGTGCCGCAGGGGTGTTTTTAATACGTTTGCTGTTCGCCTGGATAACCTCCACCAGGTGGTCTACTCAGTCGGTGATAGTACGGGGTTCGGTAGAATCAGCTGCCAGGTATGAGCGAAATTTATCCCAGTAAGTGACGAGCTGTGAACGAGGGCTGAAAATCTTGGAATCGTAAGCAATTGTAGTGGAGACTGGAAAGTGGTCACTCCCAAGGCTGTCCTGGTGCACCGTGTGAGCTTTAACGATTATGTTCGGTGTGGCCCATGTGAGATCGGGCGTAGTGTCGCGGGTGGCACTTGTGCCATTGCGAGTGGGTACGGTGGGGCTTGTGATCAGGCCAAGGTTGTAATCAGCCATTGCGGTAGAAATGAGGTTACCTTCGGGGGTATCCGAGGTGTATCCCCAGTGCGTGTGACGTGCATTAAAATCGCCCACCACAGGGAGCTTTGAGGCACGAAAGGAGCCCAGGATGCCCGGAATAACTCTGCCTTTATCTTTGTGATTGTTGTATATGTTAAGAATAGTTAGGCATATGTGTGCCTGAGTGAGCTGAGCTCTATCGCAGTAAACTGAGTGTCCGTGCTTGCGGGCGTGTTTGTCAGTGTGCGGTCTAGCACCGTCGTGGATGCGAGTGTCAAGATTGCCGTACGCGGCTTAAGGGCTGCCGTGTGATAACCGCGGATATGAATGCGATTTGTTTCCGTCTCTTGCAGAGCGATGGCATGAGGGGGGAGGGGGATTAGGGGAGTTTACGATATATGCTGCTATAGTTGCGCTTGTTTTCGGCGTATGCTGCGATAGTTTCATTGCCATATAATTGCTTCTTTTGGTGTAGTGGACTGGCGTTGCCGCCGACATTTTTGCGCGCTATTGTTCTGTGCCATGTTGCTGGTCTTTAGATACTGGATCAGGACAAGCAGCGGGTTGAACTGCGTGCTGCTTGCGAGGCAATTCCTCATGAGGTATAAGTTAGAAAAGCTTATTGATGCCAGTTTTATGTTTTTCCAAGCCTGTGTTCATCGTAACTTCTATCCGGTCCGTCATGGACCGTATCAGCTGTGTCTGGGCTTGTAAGAGCTGTTGCTGCATCGCTCCGTGTTGTTCAGCAGCTATAGTGTTGATTATGCCAGTGATTTCTGAACGAAATTCAGCGGAACTCATGTATTGCTTTACCGCCTCTTGAGATGTAATAGGGGGGTCAGGGGTTGGGTAAGGGGTACTAGGGGAGGCTGCTTGAACGGACCACACCCCCTTTTTAGCAGGACCGGCTCCTTTCTGAGGTGTAGCGTTCCGGAGTGACTGTGCCTCCCTAGTCTCCTGGATGCGGACTGCGGATTCACTGGCTTTCGAGGTAGAGGCCCGCGACTGCATGGCGTCCGTCTTGGTACCACCAGGCTCCAAAGCTTTATGTCCGGCGTTCACGGTGTCCACACTGTGATTTTTCGTCTGGCTTTTGTTATCTTGTTCATGCTATGGTTCCGGGTTCTCGGTCTCTATGGCCTGCTCCAAAGGTTGTTGTCGTTGTTGCCTCAAATACGATGGCACGTACCCACGGTGAGGAATTGGCCAAAGGTTCCTGGGCGGCAGTGGTGACCACTGGCTTCTTCTTCCTCAGCGCTGGGAGGGGTGGCCATTCTTCTGTGCTTTGGTTCCAAGGCTTCTTTGAGTGGACGATGGGTGCCTTGCTTGGACCGTTGGTCTGATTCACTTTCATGGGCAGTGTTGTGCTGTTGCTATATCTTTGCTGTTCTCCCGGCCGGTGGACTTTGGTTTGGTTCCATATGGGCCGATTCTTAATCCTGGGTCGATGCTCGGTCTTGTGCTCCTGCTGAATCTTGTGCTTCAGCAAAGTATTTTGCTTCTGCTCAGTCT
Organism: Amblyomma americanum; assembly: GCA_030143305.2. NCBI lineage: Eukaryota > Metazoa > Arthropoda > Arachnida > Ixodida > Ixodidae > Amblyomma > Amblyomma americanum. Next base: position 32,866 of record JARKHS020021404.1, read on the forward strand.
TTTGGTTCTTCTGCACATCTACAAGAGTGCTCTGTGCAGCAACTTCTACACCAGGATGGCGTCGGTTTGTGGCTTCATCACTTTTGCCTGTCTTCTTCCCTCTTTTGCTGTAATTTTGTCTTGGCGGACAGTTCGTGTCAATGGTGGAGTGGTTGGTTGTGTCATAGACGATCCAGTGCTTTTTGCAATCGACATGTCCTGGTGGAGGATTGCGTATTTCGCAATTTTAGCACCTTTTCTCCTGCGGAGTGGGGCAAATGTCAGCTCGGTGTCGTGTATTTAGGCTGCATCCGCACACCTGCATCTCTGGTCGGAATGGTTTGCACCTGTATTCTATGCCACTGAGGTAGGCAAACAGTGGTACTGCTTTGCCTTCAAAGGTATATAGACATGCCCCTTTTGTGCCAAAAGGCCTGGCTTGAATGATGTTTATTTGTTGGCGATATGTTTCCTTGCAGTTTAGCAACTCCTCTTCCGTTGGTATTGGTAAGGCGCCGGTAATGATGTCTTTACATGAGTTGTCTGGCGATGCTGCATAAGCATTCATGGAATATTCCTTTCCTCCTAGATTGATTGCCTGGATGTTGCATATCTGTTCAGTGTGGTCCGGATAGCAATATTTTGCTCCGGCTTGACTTTGACCCTGGCATCGTGTGTTAATTGGCGGCTGAGCTTGAAATGCAAAGCAGCACATAGTGACCTACCGGAGTTGTTATGCAGCGTCACCCCTCCGCGTAGACGTATCACGATCTTGTAATCCTCATGCGGCCGCCCCGGTGATTTGACGGGGCGAACGGGTCGTGATCTTTCCGCAAGTTTGTGTGCTTCTGCCTCCGTTATAGGTTCGAATCGTTTTTTTTCGTGCGTCGATCATCCTGAACCATGGCATGGCCTTCGGGTAGGCTTCAGTCTTGTCTCGTGTGGTCCAGTTGGAAAACGAGTTGGAGTACGGGTCCTCCTGCGGCGTCCCGTGCGGTAGACCCTCCTCCGGTGCGTGGGGGTTAGAAATTCCGGATGTGGAGTCCTGAGTTTCAATGTCGGCAAGTTTGTGGACTCCCTCCAGTTCCGTCGGCAGCGAGCGCTACCCGTTGTGGCTAGATGGCAAGGCAGCGGCGTCGGCCATATGATGCGTTCACGTGGAACGCCGCTCCACCGTGCGCCGCCAAGGAGAATTAGGCTTAGTGCGGCGACTCCGCCTCGGAGGTCTTCGCAAGCTGCTTGTGCAAAATAGAGCTTACTCACGGGCAAAGAAGTCCTCGTAAAGGTTCCTTGGGTGTTCACGAAAGCCTGAGGTAGGAACTTCGGACCCTATGAGGGGTAATTGGTATAATAAAGCAGGAAATTCACAGAGCCCATGTGAAGCGCATCCGCTCTGCTCCGCTCAGCTCCCTCGGCGCCAGTGGGAGGCCTGGGTTAAGGTTAGGGAGTGAGCCGGCGGTGCGTAAACACGCCGGCTATCTCGATAGTATTAAGAATTTCTTTCAACGTAAGCAGATGCTCCTGAGATGGTGGAGGAGGTCCAACTCCGGCCAGGAAAGTGAGACCTCGGGCGAGGCAGTGGACTTCCTCGTTGCCCGGGAGGCCTGCGTGTGCGGGGGTCCAGATAAGGGTTGCAAGGTGGGTGGGGTGCCAGAAGCATAGAAGCCGATCCGCGGTGCGGGATATCAGGTGCGGGATATCACGGAAAGCATAAGGAGCGGGACCGCATCTACGCGCTCCTCAGGATCTGCACGAAGGTTGCCCTCCGCCTACCCCCCTGCACCTCTACTACCCGGCTCCTCAACCTCAATACCCACAACACGTTTGAGGAGCCGGCAGAAGCCACCCTAACAGCACACCTGACTCGCCTGTCGAGTACCGCGGCAGACCACACTCTACTCTGTCAGCTAGGCATCACCCCGATCACCCATCCTACCGAGGGGGTTCCCCTACCTCCAGTCCTACGCTCCCATATCATCATCCTTCCAATCCCTAAGAACATGCTCCCCGAGCACGACGGAGAACGCAGGCTTCCCTCCCCCCGCCCGGTGCTTGCACACACTCCCAGTGCACCGTGGCTCCCCTCCCTGTTGGACGCTGACGTTGCTGCGGCGGTGCGACTCCTGCACGGCCAAGGACTTTCACGGATACGACGGCCCCCACCCTACATCTCCTACCCCCCCTCCCCTGGTCCCCAAGAGTGATGCCCAAAGCGCCAACATACGCCGGGACCAGTATCCCCCTCCCCTCTTCATAGCAACAACCACCACCACGCAGGGCAGCCCGCGCCAAAGCCCTGCACAAGCTCTACGGCAACAGATCCGAGGTAGCCTACGTGGACGCGGCAGCGTACTCGTCGGGCTACCGCATGGTTCTCGCCGTCAATAGGCTGCATCTCATACACCCAACATTATACTCCGCCACCTGTCGCTTGGTGCCAGGCCGCCCTATACCCTTCCACATTTCGTGGGGATGTGGGGCCTAGGCAAACACTCTAAAGACAGAAAACACGTCTTTTAAACGCGGGAGGCGCTGCTCACCAGCGATAACCTCGAGGACCAACGGGCCCTCATACAACAGGTCCGCAGAGCAACTCATCCAGTGGAGCCCTGGAATGAGGGCCGCACCCATAAGCTCACCCAACTCCCCTTCACTTTCATAAAGTTATCCTCCTCCTCCTTTCTCCACTGTCCCAAGGGCGCACGCTGGCGAGATTGCTTCTGCGCTGCGCCGGTTTTCCGAATATGCGCCAAATTTTTACAACTTCAAAACACAAAAAAATGATCAATACTTTCTAGATGTCAGTGCATGATAAAGATCCCCAGGTGGTCGAAATTATTCCGGAGCCCTCCACTACGGCACCTTTTTCTTCCTTTCTTCTTTCACTCCCTCCTTTATCCCTTCCCTTACGGCGCGGTTCAGGTGTCCAACGATATATGAAACAGATACTGCGGCATTTCCTTTCCCCCAAAACCAATTATTAACGATAAACCGCAATCATTACGAACTCTGCTTCTCCGTTTCGGGGATAGTTGCCAAAACCTGGAAATACTGAACAGTCTTCCTCATCACTTAACAAAACACGTTGTGGGGCTAGTTGGTGAAGCATAGTCTCTCGAAGTTCTTCATAGCGCTACAAAAAAACAAGGACACAGGAAGAAGTACACAGGACGGGCGCTGACTCCAACTTCGAGAAACTAGTCTTCCTGATGTCGCCTCAAGACACGACCCACTGCCCCCTGGTACAACCTTTCCAATGTGTGGGACCTCACGTTAACACACTTACGAAAAAATAAACAGCACACGAACACATATTTCAGGAATACCGGGCACTACAAGAAAAATGTGCGAACTGGACAGAATTTTACACTGATGGCTCAAAAACAGCAGAATATGTCGGAAGCGCGGTCGTACAAGGGAACTGGCAAAAAATAGTAAGGCTCTCTACCTGCGCATCCATTTTTACTTCCGAATGTTATGCAGTCTCTATAGCTGTAGGCAGAATAATAAATAATAGCATTCAAAACAGCATAATATACACAGATTCACTTAGCGTGCTCATGGCATTACATTGCAGAAATGCAGGCGAACCCTTACTGGGAAACATATTACACAACATAGAAAAAGTCAGAGCACAGGGACATATAATAATATTCTGCTGGGTGCCGAACCATGTTGGAATATATGGTAACGAAAGAGCCGACCAATGTGCTGCACAAGCTCGCAGTCATGATGACAAGAAAATCAGCATACCTCATAGAGATTGCATGCAACTAATACACAGAAATCTCAAGGCTAAATGGCAGGAAACCTGGGACCATGAGGTAAATAATAAAGTTCATTTGATAAAGCCCGTACTGGGAGAATGGAAAACCTGTAATCACCAGGAACGTTTTATAGAGGTGATATTATGTCATCTCCGTATTGGACATTCCTCCTCACCCAACACTGATTTTAGATCAAGATGCACTTATTGATATCTCTAGTATTTTTAGCTACTTAAGGGAAGCAGGCTTCCTTGAAAAACTCTGAATTCCAACCTTGCGCCTAGCTACCTAGCTACGTATGGTGATACACCTCAGCCACCTCCTCATTCTGAGAACAGGGCTGAGGCTTTTATTTTTGATGGGTTGGCAGCCTCGAGATCCTTGCCGCGGCAAGGATGATTGCCGAGGTTACCCGACTCTCTTTAAAGATTTCACTAATAGCCATTTTTAAATTTTTTTCTCATTAACAACAAGTACGAACAAAAATTTTAGGCCTGCAGACCACTGAGTTTTTCACGTTTGTAGAATTCCGCAGAAAATAATTTTCACACACCTTGAGCTTGGCGCATGATAGCCTTTGATGCTTATGCTCCATTAAACCCAACACAAACAAACAATCATTACGGTGCCTATTTGTCCCTGCTTTTTTCAAGCAGTCCTTCAACCTTTCCTTTATGGTGCGTGAAAAAAGCAGAGACAAAGAGGCACCGTATTTAAGTCCTCCGGATAAATGTTCACCTGGCCTTCTCTATCATCTTCACGCACTCTATCTTTTCCACGCAGTCCTTCAACCTTTCCTTTATGGTGCTGCTGTCCTTTATTTCTGGTGCCCCAGCTCAGGTGTTTCAGTATTGATGGCCGATGCCGGGGCTAGCAAAAATCTTTTCCTTTAAATATCACCATGAGGTCAAAATTATGCCGCAGTCCTCCACTACGCCACATATTTCTCTTTTATTCTTGTTACTCTTATCTCTCTCCCTACCCTTACAGAGCAGTTGAACTCAACGGAAAGTGAGACAGCTACTGCGACATTTCATTTCTTAAAAAACAAGTAATTTTATTTTGCGACGGATGTTCTAGATCCCCAGGTGGTCAATATTATTCGAGAGCCCTCTCTACGCAACCTCTTTCCTTCAACCTTCCTTACGTCACAGGGCTGTCGGGATGTCCACCGAGAAGCGAGACAGCTACTGCATCTTGCATTTCCTCAAAAGCAATTTTTACCCTGCCGCGGTGGCTCAGTGGGTAGGGAGCTCGGCTACTGATCCGGAGATCCCAGGTTCGAAGCCAACCGCGGCGGCTGCGTTTTTATGGAGGAAAACCGCTAAGGCGCCGTGTGCTGTGCGATGTCAGTGCACGTTAAAGATCCCCAGGTGGTCGAAATTATTCCGGAGCCCTCCACTACGGCACCTCTTTCTTCCTTTCTTCTTTCACTCCCTCCTTCATACGTTCCGTTACGGCGCGGTTGTGGTGTAAGCCCAAATGTGAGACTGATTCTGCGCCACTTCCTTTCCTCAAAAACCAATTTCCTATTTTTTTAGAGCAAGGTACATGATGTAGTCGCTTTCTCGCTTCTCAGTGGACACCTCTAGCTCTCTAAGTAAGAAAATTTTGAGGGCTTTCACATGTTACGTCATGAAATAATCACGCGCGCAAAGTGTACATATTTAATATTGTGTAAATAGTTTTTCTCTATATTTTCTCTCCCTCCTATCCTCTCTTTATGTCCCCTGAGCCCTTTCATTTCATTTCTCCATTCTGCCTGCTATCATTTATTTCCGCTGCTCCAGCTCAGGTGCTTCAGTATCGATGGCAGATGCCGGGGAGAGGAATGTCCGGACCCCGTAGACTATCTGTTACGGGTCCAATTGGACTTAATTTTGGAAATGTGGCGGAGAGTTTGACGGATGCTTCACTCCCGCCACCGCTTGGCCCGGTATTGCACTGCCTCCGGGATCGGCCTTGTCTTTAGCGCGTCATTACTATCCTGTCTTTCTATCCCATCTTTCAACTCTCCTACTATCTGCACGTGGTAGCGATTGTGGCTCGTCTTCAGCCAGTGAGCAGGCCTGTGCACTTCCTTTTCTTTCTTCCTGGCAGCAGCAAGAGACAGACAGACAGATGCCTGGGCTAGCAAAAATCTTTTCCTTCCTTTTTATTGTTATTTTAATCAACCACTTACTTCTACTTCTGTTATTCTGACATCAAACAGAACGTGGGCGCCTCTTTTATTAATAATAATAATTGGTTGTCAGGAAAAGAAATGGCGCAGTCTCACATCTCTGCTGATACCTTAACCGCGCCTTTATGGAAAAAATAAAGGAGGGACAGACAGAATAAAAGAAGAAATAGGTGTCGTAGTGAAAGGGCTCTGGAATAATTGCGACCAACTTGGAGGAGTAGGAAGATAAACTTTATTTTCATCGACGAAGTAGCTTGGTGTGGGGTTATAGCTCCATAAAGTGGCCATGAGCCCGTGGCGTTCGGCGACTTCTATTGCTCTTGCCACAACCCGGATCTGTGTGTCCGAGTCGGAAGTGAGCAATGCGGCCTCCCGCTTGTCTGGATTCGAGAGATGCAAATTTCGCGGAGGGGAGTCCTGAAGGCAAGCCCAGAGTATATGGGATAGAGTGGCATGTTGGCCAGATAGTTGGCAGGAGGGTATATGCGGGCATATATCGCGGGGTTGGGGATTGTGTTCGTTTGGAGTTGCCTTCATGCAACCTCTTGGGGTTTGGTTGCAGAGATATGTGCGGGGAAATATCGAAGGCTACCTGAGCGGTAGTGCAAGGTTATGTCATGAAATGTAAGTATACGACCTCTCACCGTCCGCAGGACGGGCGACACCACATGCCGGTCGGCGAACCCTCGGGCCTGATTGTGGGCCGCCTCGTTCCCTTGATGGGAAGAGTGCGCAGGTACCCAGATCAATTGGATCCGGCGGAGTTGGTCCTTGGTGGAGCGGAGGAAATATAGAGTGACGGGGGAGACCCGGCCTTTGGCGAAATTACGAATCGCAGACTTAGAGTCGGTGAAGATGGTTTCTGCAAAGGTGGAAACCATCGCCAAGGCTATGGCCGCCTCCTCGGCCTCTTCAGACGATCTGACTGGAATGGAGCACGCAACCAACGGCCGTCCAAAGTAGTTTAAAACCGCGAGCGAAAACTTGGAGCAATGCGCCGCCAGAGAAGTGCAAAAACTGCAAGCCATTGCTTGATAGCACCACTGTCATCCTGCGATTCCAAGATAAAATGCAAAGCGAGCTATTAGAAGCATTTTGCATGACGTATGAGAAGGAAGGCACTTGCGTAAGCGACCCGTCGGTAGCGCTGACGAAGCGAGAGATAAATTTCTTAAGGAAGTGAAGCGACTCCGTCCTCTACGCATGCCTGTCAGCAAAAGAAGATTAGACAGCTCATGTCCATGAAGCTACTTGTTTTTGTGCCTTTCATCTTAACACTTCATATAAAACGAATTTCCCACGCAATAAAATCAGTTGATAATTTGCGTCCTGTCTGTATGTGTCGCCCTTGTCTCTGTAAACCTAGAGTAGCGCAATAACAATGTCGAAGATTACAAACCAACTAGGCCATTTGAAGCTCTTCTTAGACCTATGGATAGATTGCATGCATTGTAATCATAACATGCAAAGGTGTGTGCATATACTTCCAGCCGCAAAAGGTTTATAGGTTCAGCTTATTTAGCGTTACCGCTCTACTGCATTCACTCTAAGTGGTTATTTGCCTCAGCGCAAGCCGGGAACTCATTCGCCATAACACGAAGTTCAAATTTGCAGCTCAAGCTCAGTGGTTAAAGCGTTACTGGTCCGGAGTAGCCGGGTATGAACCCGACCGCGGCGGCCGCGTTTCCATGGAGGCGAAAGGCAAAAGGCGCCCGCTGTGGCTCAGTGGTTATGGCGCTCGGCTACTGATCCGAAGCACCCGGGTTCGATCCCGACGGCGGCGGCCGCGTTTCGATGGAGGCGAAACGATAAGACGCCCGTGTTCTGTGCGATCTCAGTGCATACTAACGAACAGCAATAAGAGAAAGCGCAATTTTTGTTTATGTGCACGTTTGTTGTTCTTGGCCTCTAAAAAATGGCATATATCCATGCCAAAGAAAAACGCACAATGTCGGTTTGAAGTTCGAATGACATGCTACCTGCAGCCTACGCATGAGGTGCCGAAAGACTTGTGCCTCGCTCGCGGTTTAGTTACATGACGTCCTACTGCAGAGACAGAGTTTGTGGGCTAAATATCGGTCACGGCTCCAGCATTCTGATTCATCCGGAATGGATAAACGCCTTTGCGCTGACATTTTAGTGGGCGTTCGAGAACGCAATGGGGTCTGAACCCAATATTGGAGAGATGTGCAGTGGTGTCTATCACAAGTGACAAAACGTGGACGCTTAAAAGAGAAAAATATGACAGTTCTACTCCACCCAACACTTTGCCCCTAAGAGTGGACCCATCCGGACTCATATGGACCATAAGAGCAAATTTGGAAGACAGTGAACAGTGCCGAGTAGAAGGTTCATATTTCGTTTATGCCACATTACACATTGATTAGACGATTGCAGAGGAACGCGCACAGGAACAAACTAGGCGCAGGAACAAACTAGGAATCCGCCGCGGTGGCTCAGTGGTTAGGGCTACTGACCCGAAGTACCCGGGTTCGAACCCGACCGCGGCGGCAGCGTTCCGATGGAGGCGAAACTCAAAGGAGCCCGTGTGCTATGCGATGTCAGTGTACATTAAAGATCCCCAGGTGGTCGAAATTGGTTGGATGGTCTCAAGCAATGCTGGCACATACCCACTGCTGGGGAGTGGCCAAGACACAGGACTAAATTATTCGGGAGCCCTCCACTCCGGCACTTCTTTCTTCCTTCCTTCTTTCACTCCCTCCTTTATCCCTTCTCTTACAGCGCGGTGCAGGTGTGAGCCGATATGTGACAGATACTGCGCCATTTCCTTTCCCCAAAAACCAATTATTAATATTATTAAACAAACTAGGGACGCGATGGACGTGCTCCCACTAAAGAGCATCTTCTCATTTAGTGTTTTTGTTGATGAAAGAATGCAGGAAAATTCTTTTCGTATGTGTACGAAGGCGGTATTATATGATGTTCAAAATAAATTAAACGCTTATTAAAGCAAGCTAAGACAATTGATAAGCGACACATTGCACTAAACCAACACCGCTTGCCCTTAGCGCCTTACAGGGCTTAGACGAGCGTTTGTAGTACGTGCGGGCGAATCCGCGGCAGTCGCTCTCTATAAAAATAGACAGCGACGGTGCCGGGCAGAAATATGGCACTGCTTGATAAATCTTAAGGCGCTCTGACAAAGACATGAGGCACGCCATCAGTGTTACAGGTATCATTGCGTGAAACGCTTAATAAGTCAAGATGCGTTCACAGTTCCCCACTTTGCCGCCAGGTGCTCTCCAAGACGACGAGGATGCTTATTCAAAGGGCTTAGCGACATGATCATCATCAGCGGAAGGCATCTGCGAGGAGGAGGGGAAGGGTTCTCATCGAACGCCGAAGCTATAAAAGGAAAAACAACGCGAGAGAGTAGTAGTCACCATAGAACGTTCGAGTCAAATCGTGTCTTGTTTGTTGCACACATTCGAGAACGCCAGTCGCCGACGCCCGAAATCCTATGCTAGTATCCCGTCCATACACCAGTGAACGGTTCCGAGAAATGTGGATTATTCGGTCAGCGTTAAAGGGTGAGTGCATTTTCATTTTATTACGTGGAGTGCTTTAAAAACCATGTTCCTGTTAAGCATAATTTCCGGAGCTCTTTACTGCGGCGTCCTCTTAGCCTGAGTCGCTTTGGCACGTTAAACCCCTCAAATCAAATCAACCCTCTAAAGTTTTCACTCGCCTTCCGCATGTCCACGCGGGAATTCTACACTCTTTTAAAACCTGAAGACACTGTTCGATATGACGGAGCCACGTCTGTTCGATGTCTGAAAGAGCTCCACAAACTCCCCATGATACGGGCCCGCATGAGCTAGGCTTGCGGCGCGCGTCTGGCAGTGTTCTACACGGCGAAACGCGATATATTCCGAACCCCGAACACCGCACCCCGTGCCAGAGTCTGCCCTGGTACGGGGTTCAGTGTTCATGTATACGGCGTCGCACAAACTTTTATCGGGTTCGGCACACCGAAGCAAGAAGTTGATTGCGCGTCAGCAGCCCTGCCACACCCGGACGCGCCTAGCGTTACCGAGCCGTACGAACCAGGCGCGTGTCTGGCATCAAATAAAATCTGCAGCGACTACGAAGCGAGGCTTAAGCCCCAACTCGATGCACACATCCTAGGCGTACGGCGGAGCGCATACGCGCCCAGCGCCGCGCCGTGCCAAGCGTCGAAAAAAGTCATACACCTCCATGCTCCCTGTGCTGGGGCGTTCTCCCTCTCGAGCCGACCGAAGGAATTTCAAGCGTGAAGTAAGGGGATTTGGGGGTCGCTGAAAGGACAACTTAAACCGCGAAGAAACGTTCCAGGAACCTGGGATAGGTTCAAGCCATAAAGAAAAGAGTCCCCGAAAGCCCCCGCCGTCCTCCTCTTGTTGTAAACCGGACCCCGCTTCCGACGCGCGCGCAAGCGCGCGCGCTCAGGCGCGGATATCTGACATGGACAGATATCTGCCCCTGCTCGCGCCTCCGCGCGCGTCGCGCTTTGCGCATGCGCAGACAGGATCCAGCGTACGCCCGTGCGCGTAGGCGCTCCGCTGGTACGCGTAGGATGTGTCCATCGAGTTGGGGCTTTAGGCTGTGGTTCTGCCGCGTCTGGCGTCGCATACAATTTGTTATGTTCGAGGTGACGAAGTCGGACATAAAAATCGCTGATGGCCTAGCTCTGTTAGGCCAAGGGACACTTGGAACGCTTCTTGGCTATTGTGTCACGACGGGTGCCCTGCTATAGGGAGCCTTATTTGAACCTATGCCTGTCTAGCGCCACATAGAATATTTTGTCGCGTTGGTCACAACGAAGCGCAGTTGAACGCGTCTCCCTTACTGTGCCCCGACGGGTGATCCGTGTTACGGAGCCCTATTGGAACTGATGCCTGTCTGGGGCCTAATATAATTTTTTTATCGTGTGCGATACGACGAATGGACACTTAGAATGCAGAATACGTCTACCTTTTTCTGCCACGACGGGTTACCCATTGTGCAGAGCCGTGCACGAACCCGGTGTCTGTCTGGCGTTAACCTGGAATAATTTATCGAGTTTGAAACGTTGAAGCCAGATTTTATGCTTGTTTTCGCGGTTGTGGCGCACAGATGTGTGATCTTGTATGGCTGAATGAAATCGGCGCGTTTATCGCGTAGCAGAAAATTTTCTGTTAGGTTCGACACTGCGAAGTGAGACGTAGAATGCATTTCCGTCACTGACCTACACTCTTTGGTACAGTTCTCTATAGGCCAGACGACAGTACGCCGTCGAAAAAAAATTTCTCATTTACAAACGTCTAAGCGGGATTTCGAGCGCGTCTTCATTAATATGGCTTTTCTTTTGTATTTGTATCTCTAACATGTGTGCCTTGTGAAGTACATGCGCTTTAATGCTTGGGGTGTAAACCATCTTCTTTCAAGCCAAGCTGCTGCATACTACTGGAAGCTCATTCCTTTGGTTTCTTTCGTTATTAGTGTACTACTTATTCTCAGACAAAGAGGTCATTTTTTTGCTTTCCCTCCTGAGGTTAGGTGCAGATTGTGTGCGCATCGCAGTTTTTTTTTTGTTATTTCCAATATACTGTGTTGTCGTCACAGTGGAAGGCCCGTGGCTTTGTTTCTACTCTGAACCATGCCACAATTTATTTGCTGAGATCTCAGCTTCATATCTCTGACTAAATGCTTTGTTTTAAACGATCAGGATACCATAAGTCTAGTCCGGACACATGTACTAAATATGCTTGGCTGTGTTTAAATTTTTTCACTCTGTGCCTGGAAATGTCCAAGAGTTCAGGATTCCTGGACATCAGATTTAATTGGGCGACAACTGTGGAATATTCCAAGGCACCCTGTTACGGAAATATTGAACGTACCAGTTCATTCTTCCGATAGGGAGCAAAGTGTTTATTAAAGTCTGTCCATCGCTCCCATCGAGTAGTTGACTGCCGTAGAAATATTTGGTTAACGGTTTGCTGATATGATAGTGGAATTTTACGATACACAAAAAAATGGCGTTCATAAACAGCTTCCCTTTAAAAATGCGCATTTCCAGCATTTATGAAAAAATTAAAATATGAATGTCACATTACTTGGAGATATTGTGCTTAACACCTGTACAATTGAAGTAGTACGATCAATCAAATGTTTGGGTGTGCACTTTGATCATGACATGTGCTCGCACTCCCATATACATTTCCTCGATGGCAAACTGTCACGGGTGCTAGGTGTTCATTCCCTCAGGTTGTTGCCTCAATCCTTAAAACTGCTCATTTAAATTGCACTTTTTCTCACTCACCTTAGTTACTACTGCTGTCTTGTATGGGGGACAACTACAAATACAAACATTCATAAGGTGTTTGTTCTTCTGAGGAAATCTCTCCGTGTCATAAGCAATAATCACGATTTTCATCCCGCTCCTCTCTTCAGTGCGCTCAGGACTCTAAAACTGTCTGCCTTAATAGACCACCGCTTACTGCCAACTTACAGAAGAGATATAAAAAATATTGCGTTCTAAGCTCCCTCGCCAATCTTGCAAAACGCACAGCCCCTAACATAACTCGAGCTCCCGAGGCTTGTTGTGCCAGCGGCTGCACAGTTTACTGAAAGACCTCTCCAGATGAAATCTCGATGTGCTCACTTGTTCGGCTGGAAATATTTAATAATAATAATAATAATAATAATAATAATAATAATAATAATAATAATAATAATAATAATAATAATAATAATAATAATAATAATAATAATAATAATAATAATAATAATAATTGGTTTTAGGGGAAAGGAAATGGCTCAGTATCTGTCTCATATATCGTTGGACATCTGGAACCCGCCGTATGAGTAGGGATAAGGGAGGGAGTGAAAGAAGAAAGAGGTGCCGTAGTGGACCACCTGGGGATCTTTAACGTGCACTGACATCGCACAGCACACGGGCGCCTTAGCGCCTCAGAAATCTTTATGAAGTGTTTTTGCGCTCATGACTGCGTCCGTTGCACTTGTACTTTTTTCCTCTCCTTTAGACCTTGTTTTTCATGCATTTCTGCATAGTTTTAACTTGTTATAAGAATTTTGCCTTCGGTCTTTTCTTTTCCTTTTCCTTTTTGTTTAACGAGTTGCCCTCCTGCCCTGCTGCTGCCATTGTAAACGGAACTTGGGGCCAGTCAAGCTGCCTTTTTGCACTTTTTTTCCCATGTTTTCCACCACAACCTTATACCTGCATGATTGTGAAAGAAATCAAATATATCTGAAATTGTACAGTTATTTAAGCACACAGGAAAATTAAAGCTACTGGTACACCAATGTGTATTTATCAATTTGGTGTTCAGAAAAGCAGCACCGCACATTGAGACGCGTTTTAACTTGCGCTTTTTGACTGCCACCACTAAAAGTGGTCATGTTCACGTTTCCCTTCTTTTCAGAGTTGCTGAAGTCAGAGAGAACGATGCGTTTCAGCGAAGTAGTATGACAAGATTCAATTTTTTTTCCGCAATGCAAAAATTGATGGGCAGTGTTTGATGACAGTCCATATTAAACCCATAATCGTCCAAATAAATGTGCAGCTCTCCCCTTCAGCGCTTCTCACTGTCCACATGCAAATCTCGGAGGTTATAGCCCGCTTACAACACCATAGCAATTTTCCATGATATCCGGCCTCCTCTCATAGCTGCGCCCGCCCGTGATTCTACTCCAACATATTCGCCAATTTTTCCACTATCGGATCTCAATAGCTCATTCCGTGAAGGCTACAAAGTAGATTACATCAGACTTCGTAGCGTTAGGGAAGCGACTGCAACGCCACCTTAGCGACATGCTTTGCCGAGGTGGCGCTGCAGTCGCTAAACGCTAATATTTTAACAGTTGATGTCCCGAGTGACCATCTGAGATGGGCTTGCCAAGTCACGCATGTCTCCGGCACCTTCGCACTAAAATCTGCTGGGACGTTCGGAACAGGAGCGCCGCGTAACGATTGCGGCCGGCATAACACGGCTTTCTGCCACAAACTTTTTGCACTCCTCTCTGGTCACCGCTGTTTTTTTTAATATAAGGAGAGCTGGCTTTAAGGTTTACAAAGAGGCTAGTTAGGGAGCAGGCACGAAATGTATTTTTTTCTCTGGATAATATGATAACCACAGACAAGTAGGAAGAGAAATGTAAGCTACACACAAATTATTTTTAACTTCATAAAAGCCGGATATACAAGCAGAGCTTTGTTCGGGTTTGCGCAAGCGCACCGGAACAATGAAAAATTTCTGAGGGCACTTAAATCTGCTTACGTGCAGGAATTCCAAAGCATGGAACTTCATAGAACGCGGAGTTATTTTTCCACGATGCCAGTACCCGTTGCATTTCTTTTCTGTTTATTTTTCATATTATGGTTATTAATTTTTACTTTAATTTAACTTTTATTTGCATTCTTTATCTTTTTATTTATTTCAATTTTTATGTTCAGTTATAATTTTATTTACTTTAATGTCACTCACTTTTATTTTTTTGCTTTTTATTGTTTTATTTATTTTAGTTTTCATGACGTCCATTGATTGACAAGTGAGGCGGACACTTCCTGCGAACGGACACTTCTGACGGACTCGTGAGACAAGTAGGGCTTTCCCCTTAAAGCACGAAATAAAGAAAACGTGTTCTACTTCTTCTTTTGTCGATTATGAGGGCTACGAGACAAACCAAAACGTATCTTGGTTCCATTACTCGGTGCAGTATCGGTGTATATCGTCGTCCTAATAAATGAATCTTGCAAAAAAGAAATTCGAAACAGTGGCACCAGGATGAGATGACGCGTCAAACGACATACGCTGTCGCGTCAACTGATAAGCACAGCATATGAGCCCTCCAACGTTTTTTTCATCTCGTACTGCGAAAACTTCCGCTTGGCGCTCATCAAGGAGGACTGCTAGCTAAAGGCGGTCTTGTGATATTCTGTCTTTCTGCTCTAAAGCAACAGCCTGAGGCCGTGGCGGTCGGACCCTCGGTAAGACGCATGGGCCGGCAGCGTTCGCTTGCCATCGTCGCGTGGGTGTTGCAGCAAAGGAAGCTGCTCCCTGCTTTCTCGGCGCCAAGGCAATGGTGGCAGCAAAGGCGGCGGCATCAGGTGAGGAGGACGGCGAACAGCTCAGCCGTCAGTTGAGTCACGTGACTAGCAGGACGGGGTATGGCATTTCCGTTGCCAAGTGCTCCGGACTCACTGAAAAACAGCTTGGACTCACTGATCGCCTTGACATACCAATCTCTTATTTTTTAAGAAATGAAATATGCGTCGGAGTAATCTCTCTCGGCGGTTTTGCTGTCCATGAGTAATGTCCAAGCCAGAGTGAAGTTACAAGTAATTCACAACGATGAACTCGCAGGCAGTCGCTGCGGTGGCTCAGTGGGTATGGTGCTCGGCCGCCCACCCGAAAGACGTTGGTTCGACCACGGCCGCGGCTATTGAATGTCGATGGACGGAAAATTCTAGAGGCTCGTGTACTGTTCGATGTCAGTGCAAGTTAAAGAACCCCAGGTGGTCGAAATTACTGGAGCCTTTCGCTACAGCGTCCCTCATAGCCTGAGTCGCTTGGGGCAAACCCCCCATAATATCAGACCAAACAAAACCAACCCATCGAAATTACCACCGCCGTGGAGGGGATCGAATCCGTAGACTTATGTGTATTGTACTACATCAGTGCACGTTAAGAAGCCGAGAGATCGAAATTTTCCGAAGCGTTCCACTACGGCGCCTCTGATGAGATCCTGAGTCGCTTTGGGACGGTAATCGTATAAAACTGAAGCAAGTGTTTCATTTTGCTCACCCATTGAAAATTCGACATGCCATCCATTCTACAGCAGGAGTTAAAACGCTACACACAATAGTAGATACACTCTAAATAGGACTGCATAGGTATACTTCAGCGTACATGCAACAACGGCGATGAAATAAATTTTAGTTGTTAATTCTGAGCTTCCTAAACTTTTGAGTATGAGTGTACTTGTCAATGCATGTGGCTGTGCCTGCTCATATTCTTGGTATTGGGTTGCTACACATGATTTTCAATCAGTGCGTTGTTGCGACTGAGAAGTTACTCTAAAAAGACATATATAGACTGGTGGCCGGACACAGCTCTAAACTTTCGGAGGTGTGTGTGTGTTCAGCGCAGGACTCATGGGCATTTTGGATGTGCCTGCGCTCTGAATGAAGCCGGTATGATCATCGCCTTGTCTGTCCTGAACTGATCGAGCTGCCCACCATGCTCAGCGGGCCGCAGTGCGTAAGTCAGATGACGACAGCTGTCTGGACAGCTATCTCGCATTAGTATTTTTAAATGCAACAGGACTCATTATAAGAAAGAAGTTTGATACCCTTTCCTGCAATCTGCCTCTGCATTCTACAGACACTGTATGGCATAGGTTAATTGGGTGCACAACAAGGGTCTAATCCGAGGATCGCCAAGGGCTTTGGTACACAGCTCCTTTCGATAGTGATGGTAAAATGCGATTCTCCACTCTCAATACATTTTGAAAAACGGGTGAGCTCCTTGAGTTGTCACGCTGTTAAGGCTGCATGAAGAGCGGGATAATCGGCGAAGATTTCCATATCCTCCAACGCCGCCGTACGGTTGGTTTATTTTTATTTTTTTAATGTGAACGCATTTGACGGCTATGTCCCGAGTTTCGTGCAAGCAAAACTTGCTTCGCACGATTATGTTTTTTGCGAAGATAAAAGTGCAAAAGTTTGGTTGTGTTAGTGTGTGATGAGATCGCGCTGTGGGAAAAATATGAACGATGTGGTATAATCAATTAAACGCGAAAACTACACTTCGACGTCACAATATCCACGGATGCCTACATAGTTTCTCCGCACTATTGTGTCGTTCTACAAAGATATGTGTGCAAAAGTTTGTGTTAGCATGTGATTACATCTTGCTGTGCGGAAAAATTGGTTGATGAATTTTAATGACGCGAAATATTCACTTGGACATCACAATAGCCCGTGTTTGTCCCATGTTATGTGTTAGCAAAACTTTCTCCGCATGATTACGTCGTTCTGCGAAGATAAGTGAGCAAAAGATTGTGTTAGATAGCGCGTGATGAGACCATTTGGTTGATGAAATGTTATTATTCAATTACAATTTGACGACACAATGTCCACAGACAAAACACGAAAAATTAAAAACAAATGAAAATAAAAATATAGAAAAATTAAGTTATTAAGAGCACAAAATAAATGGATCGCTTACTGGCGTCACGGAAAAAACCCTTGTTCTAGAAATCTCTATGCTGATAATTTTTTACTTTGTTTATCATGCTCCACGGTCAGATAAAGCGACATCACACTTCCCAATTGCTTAGTTCTAGCCAATCACGAAAAGATCTAGAGTGAGCGAGTCGAAATAATATAACAATGAAATTGTTTTGTAACACCCGCCGTGGACAGCCCTCTGAAACGATGTTTTACCTCCCATTACCCGCCTTTCTGCAGAGGGAGGAGTAGGCATCCGCTCTACTGCTCATCCTGGAAAGCCGCCATCGCTTCAGCGGACATGCCTTCAGCCGCCACCACCGGGCGCTACTCCCCGTAATTAAGGGTACGAATGTTTCGTTTTTACAGCGGCAACGGTTAAGGCGACGTTTCCCGTTACTGAGGTTTGGATGGCATCACACGAAGAATAAACGATGCGCTAAGTCCCGGGAATGGCGCTGTTCGCTGGGCTAAGGATCTGTGGCGTCTCCTGTGCATTGCGGCGCGAACTACACTGCGCTACTCTGAGCATTTCATTATTTGGGCTGTCATCATGAACCTCCTCTGTTTTCTTGCTTCTCTAGTAATATAACAAACAGCGTGACTCGTCTTGGGAGTCACGTGATTTGCTTTAGACCTTTTCTCAAGCATCTCACCCAGAAGAGCCGAGCGCCAGGCCGTGGGAAATCTTGTACCCATTTAGAACCGGTCGGTACTCGGCGGCACTGGGGATCGAGCCCAGCACCTCCCGAATGCGAGGCGGATGTTCTACCACAAGGCCACGCTTGGGATAAAGGGTGGGAAGCTGTCATCACTAGGTATGTGAGGAGAAAGCCAAGTTTCAGTAATAGTAGTAAAATTAGGTGTGTGTTCAAGCACGAAGGCTTCAAGCTTAGCCACCTTGTTGGCTACGCTTCTCCCATTTACGTTCACTACAGTTACGCTTTGTGCTGTCTCGCCAAAAATTAGTTTACTGCTTGGTTGGGCTCGTTTTTTTCAATCGGTACCCTTTCTTGCTGTACTTCATCCCAGGCAAACACCTCTCCGTTTATTCTAATCTTATATAAAACCAAGAAAACTTTCTCTTTATTATCTCTGTTCGGCTTGGCACTGTTCCAATGCTGCATCCTGATATTTCTAAGAAATTCTTCGCTTACAGACCAACTTGATTCCTTCAGTTAGGAACAATTCCTTAGAATATTAGCTTTGTCCCTGAAATGAAACAGCCTTAATATTGCAGGCCGTGCTTTACCTTCTTTCTTACACTCTAAGAGATTTTTCATCCTATTGGACAAAATTTCGTTCATTGGGGATGAACTACATTGCCACAACCATTACTCCTTTTTAAGAATAACGGTGGAGAAATCAACTGTTAGTCTTACTGCAGTTGCTCCTGAAAGACGAACTGTTAGCCTTCGTGCATGCTCCCCAGGGAGGAACTGGTTATCCCAAAAGATAAACTGTGTGTCCTGCAGTTGCTTCTTCAGAGACTAAAAGTTAGCCTCAACAGATGCTCCTCCAAGGGCTAACTGTCTATCTGAAGGGATAAACTGTGTGTCCTGCAGTTGCTCCTTCCGAGACTAACAGTTATCCTCAACAGATGCTCCTCCAAGGGCTAACTGTTCATCCCAAAGGATAAACTGCGTGTCCTGCAGTTGCTCCTCCAATGACCAACTGTTATCTGGAGAGATAGATGGTTTGGCCTTACCAGTGCTCCCCAGAGGATTGACAAATTTTTCTGCAGGGGAGGAACAGGGCATGCACTATACAGGCTGTGCTGAGCATTCTCTTATCTGGGGTTGCATGCTTTCGCATGACGTGCAACATTTCGGATGCACTCATCCAGTAATTGAAAAGAAGAAGTTGAAATTCTTTTATTATTTCAGTTTATTTGTTTCATTCTGAATTACAGAAACCAGAGCAAAGGCAAAAGGCGAGAAGCGTGACAAAGGCCTCTGCTCCATATGTAGTCAGCAGACAGGCATCAGAAACATATAATTGACCATTTGCAGAAAAGCGAGCGCCGCCTTTCGTGCAAACAGAGAAGCCCCGCCGGCACTTTTGGTTGGAGAGGGACTCTCGAGCAACCATTTGCAAGGCAGCGTTCAGCAGTTGACGTGCGCTTGTTTTGTTGCTTTAGTGTCGTTTATTTGCCGGAAACATGTGTCTGCTAACGAAAGAGTATGATGGAAGAGGAGAACATCCCATTTCTGTTTTTAGAAACGGGGTGGAGTGAATAGTTAGCGCGTTGTAGCCTGAAAAGCGACCATGTGTGGCAATAACTGCACTCTGCTACCTCAACGAAACACCGAATGGAAGTGAAAATGTGCTTGAATGTGCACCAATGCGCTGGCGAGTGTGACAGTATAATGAGATGCACTTTCCTAACGCGCACAGAGGTTTACGTTTGCGCTTCCTTGATGGGGCAGGCGTTTCTGCTAACTTAACACACCTTTTGCCTCAGTGCACACTTAGCTGATTAGTAAAGTACCCACTGTACTATCCCAATCCCGGCTCATGCTTACAAGGCAGAGCGTTGCTTTGCGTGCTAACGGGCCACGGGACCATTAGAATACACCGATATACGCGAAGTTGCGCTGGGCCATGCTGCCGCTGTTCAGGTACCACATTGAAGCATTTATGGTGAATGTTCATACTAGTATAAATCATTCGGTTTTCCTGTGTTGGTGGCAAAACTCTTCTAGAACGACCGAGCCGTGTGTACTTGGCAGTAAGCGCGAAATAAAGCAGCAACACCCGTTTCGAAACGTGCTCGACGTGCGCATTACTGGCCCCTTCAACGGCTTCGTCTTTTGCGCCTTGTATCACGTTGCGGCCTTTATTACCTACAAGTCTCGCTGTTGCAAAACGCGTGGTTAGCTTAGATAAAACACGTTTCAGTTACATGTCAGTTACGGGGCAGTTACAGCTCACATCAGTCGTCGCACTACAGCGCAGGAATGCACGGCCGCCTCATGTTTTGCAACCGAAAACCAAACCGCCTATAGAGAGCGCTGCCTGCGCCTTTACCACTCATACGCAGAAATTTTTCCGCAAATGGTCAATTGATTCCCTTCTTAGAGGACAAAAGGAATAAAACAAACACTGAAAAGCCATAAATGCTAGCAAAAACTACAAATAGGACAAGAAATACATATACAACTACAATTGCGAACAATCGATACCCTCTTTACGAGACAAAAGGGATAAAACAAGCAATGCTGAGAGGCCACAAATGTTAGCAAAAAAAATAAAAATAAATCAAATGAATTCAACGTTTTCTTCTAATATTACGTTCTTAAGGAACTTTTTTGGGAATTGGCTTGCTGAAATCAAGTAATTTTTACGTGCGATTATGTAGAGACGGCATTTCGAACTGTACGTCTGAAAAAAACTTCATTTAAAGAAAGTTTTCGCCACAGTTACCAGTGGTGTTGGCTTAACACTACTGGCCACACCAAGAAGTGACGACAAAACATTGAATGTTTTCTGGACTTTTGGCGCAAACATTATATCGAAAGCCCAGTAAAGGCACAGCAGAGTGCTGAGGGTATCTGCGAGAGTGTTTTCAGTAATGCTTACTTCTTCTTCTAAGCATACATAAAATTTTGTAGCTTCCAGGACGTGCTCTCCCTCGTACATTACTGCAGGGTAGGAAGCTGTGGCAGCAGTGTCCTGCAGTAGGAAAATTTTCCCCATTAGTCAGTACACTTTCAAAACAATCATTTCATCAAAAAAGAACACTTTGCAGCCTGGTATTAAAGCCATGCTAAAACATTATGCACTGATGCTAGTTTATGTCAAGTGTTTTGCAAGCCTTTCTGCAGGCGAATTCAGATACTGCATTTCAGTTTCACAAAGCATGCCACGCAACACTAATGCACTGAACCTGTGCATTCTTGGAGAGCTTGCCTACCTTCAAACACATATAGCTGTTTCATGCGCACTGTTCCATATCATACCCGACTAAAATGTGGCCGCTGTGCCTTGGTTCTAAATTTCTAGCCCCAGAACTATTGCTGCACCTTAGCTGCTTGCACCTGTGTGTGTGTGAGACAGAACACACCTGTTTTGTGTTGTTTCTGCCTGTCTGTGCTCTTTTAGTTCTTATGATGTTGAAATTAGTTTGATACAACTAAGAATGCGGCAGTGACTGCCCCTCAGAAAAGGCCCCCCAGCAATGGCTTTAACTGACTCTCATTGCATCAGTGTTAATCCCCTAGTGTTAAATCGCAGGTGAATGGCAAGTGCATCTGTGAAATGGAATTAACCCCAACATCATGACAATCGTTTGACGTCATTGGAACTTCCTTTGAGGGGATATGCAACAGCATTCTTGAGTTGTATCTGACTAAAGCCGAATTCTTTGAATCAAGTTAATGTGGTATACCAGGTGTACCAGATAACTTGACCAAAGGGTTAAAAATAAATTATTTAAGACGGGCGAGTGAAACCAGTTGCATATTGGTGACTGCCATCTTGCACACCACATGCACTTTATTGTTTTGCAATTAATAGTTTATTTATATAAATTAATAAATATTTATTTTAGACAGCAAATTGCAATTGAAGAGTTGTCGAGCACTTTCAGAAACCCCCATTCCATCTTTTACGGTTTAGGGTTTGGTTTATGGTTTATGAGGGTTTAACGTCCCAAAGTGACTCAGCCTATGAGAGACGCCGTAGTGAAAAGTTCCGGAAATTTCGACCAGCTGCGGTTCTTTACCGTGCACTGACATCGCACAGCACACGGGCCTCCAGAATTTCGCCTTCATCGAAATTCGACCACCACAGCCGGGATCGAACCCGCGTCTTTCGAGCCAGCAGCCGAGCGCCATAACTACTGAACCACCGCGGTGGTTGCCATCGTTTACGATAAGGAAACCCTCACAGGTGTCTTTTTTCCCAACTCCAAAGAAAGCCTCCAAAATACAAAAATAAACCCCGTGACTAGCGCATTCGCACACCACGATCGTGCTGCTCTCAAGCATGATTTGAACAAAATCACCTGCAGTCTTGACTCGACAGCCCCGCACCAGCGGCAGGCCGATATGTTGGCGGCGCCAACTCGCACAGTAATTCGTCTCCTGTGAAGAAGGTGTAGTCTATGCCATTCCTTTGTCATGTGGCAAGCTTTATGTAGGTCAGACGGGGAGATGCCTCAATGAACGCCTGAAGGAACTCAACAACAATGTGCATGTACTTACGTTACATATGATAAAATATGCTGTGTATAAACTTTTTTTTATGACATTCCGCAAACTGCCAATGAAAGGGGGCCTGCGGCCCTGTCAAGCTGGCTTCTGGCAGCTTTTACTGCAGGCTTCCTGCATCTTGTAATGTGATGTGAATAAACTTCTTCTTCTTCTTCTTCTTCTTCTTCTTCTTCTTCATAACACTGTAAAAGGGCATCTCGGCATCCACTGTAGAAACTGTGACAGCAAAACTTGCCAACCTGACTTCACTCGCACACAAGTTTTAACCAAGCACAGTAACCAACTAACACGTGAAATAATTGAAGCAGCACACATCGCCTGGTCAAAAGACGCCTGCGTCAGCAGCCCCTCTTTATCGATTGGTCCCAAAGAGCTGGCATTTTTAAGAGGGGGGGGGGGAGGGGGGGGAGGGGGGAATGATGATCTCAGGTATCGTCTCTGTTTTGTGCAGCATGTTTGAATGACTTGAATTTATGAATGGTTGTGTTTTTTCTTCTTTTTGTTCGAACTGTATATATGCCTTGTTCCAAGCAATAAACATCAGTTGCAAGTCAGCGCTCGTCTGTGTCGTGTCTTCCTCTTAGTCCCTGTCAAAGTGCGCGCTTTTCTGTTTTAACATGTTAAGAGCCCCAGATTATCTAAATTATTCAGAAACCCTCCATTACGGCGTTCTTCGTAGGCCACGGGGCCCCTCGGGACTTTAATCCCCATAATTTAAATTTGATTGATATTGCCTGTTCCAAGTGCTTCAGGGTTAAATTGAGATACATGGGAGATGCCTTTGCCCTGCAGTTAGCGTAGGCAGGCTGATGATAGCCAGTATCATAAATGTTGCAATGAAATCACCATGGCGTTTTTGCTGGCTAGGTAGTTTAAGATTCCTTAAACGGGAACAGCGGAAACCCAGGAGGAAGGAAGGAACGTACAAAAAAGGCGCTGACTTACAACTGTATATTCAAAATGTGCACACACACACACACGTAGTAGCCTCGAGGCAAGCTCTCAGCTGAGTCAACGTCGGGGGTGGTGTAAGTGGCCGCATAAAACCTTTAAATCCTTAAAAGCTATAAAAGTTTCAACAAGGAACGATGCCTGTTGGAAGAGTGGCATGAGAGAAATGAAACAGCAAGATGCAGGTGATGGAGGGATAATGCGCATGCTTTTGGGTAAAAAAGGAACCTGGCTGGCAATATATGTAAAAAGAGTTAGAAAAGTTAAACAGTGATATCACTTGTCTATATATTCAGTCTCCTTTGACAACAGATTGATCGATGGACTGCTGACACACGTGTCGCCATGGTTTTGAATTAGGTAAGCTTCATGTATCTCCCGTGCGCGCTTTCCTTGCTTTCCGTGTGCCAGCCCTTGACATGACAGATTTTGAAACGATACTACGGAAAGCTCACACGAGAGATACAAGAAGCTTACTTAATTAAAAACCATTGCGACACGTTTCAGCAGTCCATCCATCAACCTATTGTCAAAGGAGACTGCATATCTAGAGAAGCGATATCACTTCTTAGCATTTAACTCTTTTACATAAAGTGCTAGCCACATACCTTTTTTACCAAACCGCATACCGACTATCCATACTTCACCTGTATCTTTTTCATTCTAATGTCGCTCTTCCCACATCATCTATCATTGTTAAAACTTTTAAAGCTTCGAAGAATTTATCGTTTTTACCCCGCCCTTTGTACCGCCCCTAACACTGATTCAGCTGTCAGCTTGCCTTGATTCTGCTTAATATGTGTGTGCCTCGTTCGAATAAGCATCACTTGTAAGTCAGTGCCTGTGTTGTACGCTCGTTCCTTAGTCTTGTGTTTGCACTGTTTCCTTTTAAGCAAAGTTGCCATAAAATCGTTTTATGGCTGGACACTAACCTCCTCTCTCTCTTTCTCTCTCCAGATGCTCAGTACGACTCTTTGGCGAGCCTGCTGTCACTGTTGGAGGAAGGTGCAGCTTCTGTGCTTGCAACGTTATCATCACCTGGGCACCACTAAGGAATCCTCCCTGCACTCGTGCCTTGCCCACGGGATCGGGAAAGGCCTGCTGAAGGTCAGGTGTACTGCCAGCAGATGTGCGAACGGAGTAGGCGCGTGCGTTGTTCTGCGAGGTTTATCAGAAACATAAAGGCATTAATTGTTTTAGGCTCTTATAAATGATCAATACACAGTCTATAGACTACTTCTAGAGTTTATTGCCTTCCTATAGATGTTTCTTTTAGGCTGCTGGTTGTCTATAGTAAGCACATGTAAAAAGTCTGCTAAAAGTGTAAGGCCATTAATCCATAGAATGTCTATAGGATGCTCGAAACGCCCCTGTGTTACCAGGTCTCCACTCCAAAAGCTGATATCAGATGATGATGAATCAATGTTTATTAAGCCCGAAATAAATCGGCGGTGCACGCAGGCAACAGACAATGTGGTTCCCTATTAACGGGACCCATATGTTTCCAGCAGCTCCTGTCCCCTGTCCGTCAGTGCGAGCTGAATCGGTAGGGCGGGGCTGGATAAAAAGGTCTCCCATCGCTCAAGGGGTTGGGGATTGGGGGACTTGGCGGGAAGGGGAGAAGGGGGGTCTTGAGTTCTGTGCACTCTGCCAAGACGTGCGGCAGGGTGCCCTTTTCTCGTTTGCAAAAAGGACAGAGCATACCGTGTTCCGCAGGGTACATGCGGTTCATCTGTACGGGATGCGCAAGTGATCCCGCCTGCGCTCGACGCAGGATCGTCTGTTGTTGCCTGGGGAGTTTGGGTGCGGTTCTGGCAGTCTTCACCTTTCCTCGCGGTACATCCGGGTAATGTCCCGAAAGCTGGTGACCGGGTGCGGAGCTCTTCCGGCTCGTCCTCGGCCCGGATTGACATATCTCGGGCATGGTAGTCGGCGTTGATGTTGCCTGCAACCTGCGAGTGAGTAGGGACCCACACGAGCTCTATGGCTCTTCTCGAAGGCTTCCACTTGGATAGAATGGCTCGGGCCGCGGAGAAGATTACCCCTCTGCGGAAGCTTCCGTAGGCTGTCTTTGAGTCGGTGACCACGGTGTCCACGATCGGCTGTGCGAGTGCGAGTGCCACGGCCGCTTTTTCGGCAACTGCGGAGTCTGTTGTATCCAGGGACGCGGTAACGATCAGCTTGTCTTTTGACGAAACCACCACGGCTGCACGGTAACTGTGTTTTTGGAGCGAGGCGTCCGCGTAGAGGCACCTGGGGTTCTCTTCCAGCTTCCGCACTATGGCTTTGGCCCGCGCGGTGCGCCTCTCGTCGTCCTTGCCCTGCGTTATGTTCCGGGGAAGGAGTTTGGTCTGAATAGTCGTCTTCCAGTACTCCGGAAGGGCCGCCTTGATGGGTACTGGCTCGATCTGCCATCGTATCTTGCGTAGGACGGTTCGTCCGTGTTTCGTGTGACAGCCAGATTCTGTGATTAGAGAGGTGGGCTTCGATGAGCTCCTCCACCGTGTTGTGGCCGCCCATGTCTAGCAGTCTTTGCATGGACGAGTATATGGGCATGCCCAGTGCTTGCATCGCTGCCTTACGAAGCATCGTGTTTAGAGTGTCCCTATTAGCTTTCGTCAGCTGGAGATACGGCGCGGAGTACATAACCCGCGACATGACGAACGCGCGTACTAGGCCTATGGCATCGTCCTCTTTAAGGGCTCAATTTCAGTTGGATAACCTCCAAAGCTTACTAAGTATAAGTTCGGTTGTAGTCTTGATCTTTGTGACAGTGGCGTGTGCCTTCCCGTCGCTCTTCTGCAGTAGTAGGCCGAGAATCCTACTCTGCTGTGTTGGCTTGATGACCGTTCCGTCGATGGTGATGATCACGTTTGGCGGCAGCTCATTGGATTTTCCCGGTTGGATCATGAGCAGCTCTAATTTCTGGGGAGCGAAGCTCATCCGCACGACTTTGCGTACTCGTGCACGGTCGTTGCCGCCCGCTGCAAGGCTTCCTCCGTCTAGGCATCAGACCCGGCTCGGAACGTCCACACCATAATATCGTCGGCATAGAACGCGTGGTCCACGCTTCAATTTGCTTGAGTTGATAGGGAAGGGGCAGGAGGGCCAGATTGAAGAGAAGGGGTGACAAGACCGATCCCTGAGGGGTGCCCCTATCGCCGAGCTCGGCAGGTTCCGACTTCTCCCCTATCCTGATGGCTGCCGTTCGGTTTGACAGAAAATCTTTTATGTAGCCGAATGTCCTTTGGCCACACCTGGTCTTGTTCAGACTCTGCAACACGCTCGCGTGGGACACGTTGTCAAACGCTCCATTCAGGTCGAGGGCGAGTATACCGCGTGGCGCGTCCCTCGTTGCGGGCTTGACGATCAGTTATTGGAGTTGTATCAACACATTTTGTGTGCTGAGATGTTGCC
Organism: Amblyomma americanum; assembly: GCA_030143305.2. Lineage (NCBI taxonomy): Eukaryota > Metazoa > Arthropoda > Arachnida > Ixodida > Ixodidae > Amblyomma > Amblyomma americanum. The sequence goes on from JARKHS020021404.1 coordinate 59,611, forward strand.
TGAAGCCGTAAATCGTCTCCGGCATCTGATTCGTTTCTTCGAGGTGCTTCTGCTGCCGGCAAAGGACCATGCGCTCCATTACCTTCCCCACGCAGGACATGAGGGAGATTGTCTGCATGTTGTCAATAGTGAGGGTCATGCCGGGTTTTGGAATGAAGCGGACCTCATTGTCCTTTCATTCTGTAGAAGCTTGGGCAAGTTGGTGTGACATGGTTTTCCAGCAGCGCAGGGGACAAAGGACGAGACAAGTGCAGCGCCGTGTCTGTGCACTTTTCACGTCCTTTGTCCTTTCATTCCTTTGGCAAACGTGAGCTCTCCCAGGCTTCTTTGATGTGCTCTTGGAGGCCACGGGCTGCTGTACCGCTCATGTTACCTGGAAGTTTGTAAGTTATGGCGTCACTGCCGGGTGCACTGCTCTTGTTACTGTCATCTATCGCTGTCCACAGTTCCGTCATGGTAAACGGCCGGTCCTGCTCTTCATTGTCGGGTCCTTCGTACCTCTCGGGCACCGGGTACTGGCCTTTCTCTGTCTTTAGGTGCCTCGCCTTCAGGTCTTCCAGGAGCCTGTGGCCGTCTCTCTTGTACATGTTCAATACTTTGGTGAGGTTGCGATTGGTCGCAGTTTTGCTACTCAGCGGGCCGATCAGATGCCTCAAGAGACACCACGTCTTCCCCATCGAGAGCTTGCCCTGCAGGCCGTTGCAGGTCTTCAGCCAATTTTCTCTACATAGTTTGGCCGCATACTCGGCGATCTGTTTGTTCAAGACTACTATGCGCTTGGCCAGCTTTCTGTTGTGTGTCTGACGTTTCCACCGCTGCTTTAAATAGTGCTGGGCCGCTCACATGTAGGTCAGTCTGGCGTCCACGTACGGTGTCTGCGACGTCGTTGTGATTTCTTGGGTAAATTTTTCGAGGGCCTTCTTGTGATTCCTCACCCATTCGGCGTAGGTCTTTTGTGTTTCAGCTTGTCCTGATTCTTCCTCGAATGCCTCTTCTTGTTCTTGGGTAAACTTTCTCATCTTGTCCCATTCCGTGATCCGCGCCGTCCCCAGCGCAGCCCGATATCGGCAGCCTCGGATCCTGATGCCGATCACGCTGAGGTCAGACCCCAGGCCAACTTATTCGCTTCTCCAGGTGACGTCTAGAGTGCCCGATAACCACGACAAGTCTGGCGTGGTGACCAGTACTGTTCCCTCTTCTGGTGGTTACGTCCGGCTCGTTCAGGAGGGCCATCTCGTGATCCTCCTTTGCTTTGGCCAGTTTTTTTCCTCTCTTTGACTAGAATTGATACCCCACGTTGTGTGAGGGGCATTAAAGTCGCCGAGAATCAGGAGCGGCCTGGTCCCTGCCAACCCTTTCGCCTGGAGGGCTCCGGAATAATTTCGACTACCTGGGGATCTTTAACGTGCACTGACATTGCACAGCACACGGGCGCCTTAGCGTTTTTGCCTGCATAAAAACGCAGCCGCCGCGGCCAGGTTCGAACCCGGGAACTCCGGATCAGCAGCCGAGCGCTGCCAGCGTGTGAAGAAATGGTTTCTCACACCGCTTCTTCCTTTCAGAGCGGGAGCCCCAGTGGTGTAGGCGGCCACTGTATAGCTCACCGAACAAATGAAGAGGCCGGCAACGTCTGGACACCTGTCGTCACGTGACTGGGTGGCTTCCACAGCAGCCGTTCTTTTAAATCCAAGGTGAAGTGATTAGAATGATTTTTCCTTAACATGCTCTTGTTGTGGTCACATCACGGCGGGAAATCTTTTGCTATATATATTGATAGTTTCGAAGTCTGCAAATACCTGAAAAAAGACCAATTGTCGCTATTATTATTAGTGCTGCAATACAAAGTACGATAATATTTTCGCATTGAGCTATAATAAACATGATCAGAAATACATCAATAAATCTAAAATGTACATGATGGGTGTAGCAAAAAAGTAAGCAAGTTTTTAAATACGACACATTGTTCTCTGCGCGAACTGAATGATGTTGAGTGCCGTTTGGTTTTAGCCAAATTATTTTGCTGAAGTGAAAAAGCTGTTTACTTAGGGGGGGCGCCTGCAGCTTGCAGGCGTCGGTGAGTGGCGACACCGCGGGTTCCCGAACACCCGCAGGGACATCCCCACAAGGGGATGATGGTGAACCGTGTATCACCACGGACCCGAGCACCCGCACCTAGTCGTGCGTGGCATCGCCGTGTCCGGTGAAATGGGATCGTGGTGGTTGAGCTGATGCCGGGCGTTTGAACCTTTAAGGCCCCCGGCGGAAGCAACATACCACTTTGGCCCCAGCTTCCTGTCGACGGCACCTCCGGCCTGACCCGACCGGGTGAAATCGGCAGTCGCCTTTTCCTATCCTCCCCTCCATCTTTAACTTTCCTCTCTTTCTCAAAACTCTCCTATCTCCTACTCACTTCTTGGTTTTTCCTTCTTTCCTGGCGGCGAGGGTTAACCTTGTGGGACCAACTACCCTGAGTTGCGTCATATTTGGTTATAGTTGAGGTGTACAGCTGGCGTGGGCAGGACTTGCTATCAAGTTCCTGTCCCGTCCCCTTGTTGGACTCCATGGTGGGTGGCTGGCACCATGACCGAATTACATTTTTTTTATGGCTCCCCCCCTTTCAAAATCAGATCGCTCTCTCAAGAGAGGGCGGAACGAAGCAGCAGATTTTTTTGCCAAAAAGAAACCGACTTTCACGAAGTTCCACGTCATACACAGTAAATGTGAAGAAAAGCAAGCCCGTATAATATCCCCATTTCTCGTGTCCAAATGCTCAACTGACACCTTGGGCACCGGCTACAAGGTCTCAAAAATGTCCAGCGGTGACTTACTGCTTGAATTACGTGACAGCATACAATGTTCCAAACTCTCAAGCAATGCGTCTATAATGAACATCTCTGTCTCCGTGACTCCCCACCGATCTCTCAAAACAGTCCGAGGCGCAATCTCTGAAACTGAGTTTATCCATATCACAGAAGCTGAAATGCTTGAAGGGCTTACAGACCAGAATGTAATCGACGTTCACCGAATGAGGATCCGCAAGGACAAGGAAACAGATACTAACCACATGGTCCTTACATTTAACACCAGCACCTTGCCCGAAGCTATCGAAGTTGGACATATGAACGTCAATGTCAGACACTACATACCAAATCCCCGCCGATGTTTCAATTGCGAGAAGATTGGCCACGGCTCACAAAGTTGCCGCGGCCGAAAAACTTGCGCGAAATGCGCTTCGAAGGACCCCCATTCTGAGTAATGTGACGTAGCACTACGCTGCGCAAACTGTGAAGGAGACCATGCTGCATACTCCAGGGCATGTCCGTCCTGGAAAAGGGAAAGGAGATAGTCACCTTAAAGGCCAAAGAAAACATTTCATTTAGAGAAGCGAGAAGGGGATTTGCTCTCACCAACCAATTCTCCTTCACAGCGAAATCCAGCTTCGCTGATGTGGTGCGCAGGGGCGTAGCACCACACAGCACTCTGGCACCTGTCGAGTCGGCTTCTACCGAGCCGATGGCAGGGCCATCCACGCCCCAGGTAGGGATAGCGAAGGCTGCTTTGCCACCCTCAAAGCAGGGAGCGCCGGTCCATGGGTCGGCATCCCGCAGGACCTCCCCCCATCGGGAGAGGCCTGAAGCTAACACAACCGCGGCCCCTCCGCGGTCCTCCAGCACCTCGGTAGAGGTGATGGATACAACACCCACTCTGCCTCTATTGCAGAGGCGGAACAGCTCTCTTGAGCGGAAAAAAGACAGGCCCCTCATAACGGGTCCACCACATAAGTAGACCTCGCTTCAATTCCTCTCAAACACTTAAACATGCCTTTTTTAGTTCAGTGGAACTGTAGAGGCCTGTAGAGGAATTACAGTGACATAAAAGATATTTTAGTGTCAATGTTGCCCGTAGCCTTATGTCTCCAGGAAACCAATCTCGGTCCACAATATATTAATATCTTGAAACATTACAAAACTTTTAGACGTGATCGCGAGCAGGCAAATCGACTCTCGGGAGGCATCGCGATTGTAGTTCAAAGCGGCGTCCCTGCTCAAGAAATCACACTTAACACAAAACTTGAGGCAGTTGCAGTTAGTGTCGTTACGTACAAAACAATAACAGTATGTTCTCTATATCTTCCCCCGCACATCACATTAACAATCGAAGATTTAGAAGGCCTGATTGATCAACTGCTGGAGCCATATGTGGTAGTTGGCGATTTTAACGCTCACTTCCCATTTTGGGCAAGCGAACGATGTGACTCAAGGGGACAAATAATTGAAGATTTTATCCTCTAAAATAATATCTGTCTTTTAAATACAGGAAAAGCCATTTGTTGTTGTCCAAGCTCGGCAAAAATGAGCTTTCTCGATTTAGCTTTCGCATCACCATCGCTTTTTAACGATTTTCAATGGGATGTTTTAAATGACCCTCCAGAATGTGATCACCTACGTACTATCATCAGCCTCTCATCGTCTACTACAGTCATCCCAACAAGACCACAGCGCTGGAAAGTTCACCTCGCCGACTGGTCACTTTTTACAGCAAGTGCCACACTAGAGGAAGAATTTTGTGAAGATCTCAGCATAGATGAAATTAATGAAAAGTTTACTACATGCTTAATATCGGCCGCTACATTAGCCATACCACAAACAACAGGACTCGTACACAAAAAACACAAAGTATGGTGGACACAAGAATGCACATTGTCAAAGAAACAACAAAATAAAGATTTGGGCTCTCTGCGTTGGTATCCCTTTGCGGAGAACTTGATTGCCTTTAAGAGGGCCAAGGCCAGAGCGCGATTTGTCCGAAGAAATGCCGAGAAATCCTCGTGGCAGAAATATGTATCCTCAATAAACAGCTCAATAACCTCAACAAAAAATGCGGGAAAAGGTTCGTAGATTCAGTAGTGACCATAACTTTTTCACACTTCTTCTATTGACTACACCCGGGACACAAACATCATTAGAAGAACAGGCCAACATACTGGGTGAGCATTTTGCTGAAGTTTCCAGTTCATCCACTTACACAAACACATTCCAGAAGTACAAAGAAATAGTAGAAAAACAAAAACTTCCATTTGCAGCAGGTATGCACGAGGACTACAATCAACCCATCACACTTCAGGAATTGATTAGGGTATTATCTTCTGGTAAAAAGACAACACCAGGCCCAGATAATGTGCATTAAACTATGCTTGCCCATCTCTCTGAGGCTGCCGTGCAGGCATTTTTGAAATTCTTTAACAAAATATGGTCAACTGGGAATATACCTGAGGAGTGGAAGAAAGCAATAAAAGTACCTTTTCTGAAACCCGGATGTAGATGACTTACAGATAGCATACAATTCTTCCAGCATACTGTCCTGCGAGAGACAAATACAAATCACAGTAAATAAACTGGCTGCTTGGGAAGAGAAAAATGGATTCAAGTTCTCTCCTCAGAAAACAGTAGCTGTTCTGTTCTCATTACGTCGATCCCAACCTGTGCTTGAATAAAATTACACTGCCAATCAAACAAGAACATAAATTTTTAGGCGTCACTTTTGACGAGAAACTTACATTTCTACCACACATTAGCAACCTTAGAAAGAAAGCATCCCAAGCCCTCAATGTATTAAAGGTACTCTCGCGAAAACAGTGGGGGTCCGATAGAGCATGCCTATTGCAAATATATCACTCTTTGGTGCGCTCCAAGCTGGACTACGGGTGCGTGGTATATGGTTCGGCAAGAGCATCCTACTTGAAACGACGGGACCCTGTTCATAATATCAGTTTGCGCCTATCGACTGGAGCATGTAGAACATCCCCGGTAAATAGTCTTCATGTTGAAGCTAATGTGCCCACACTAGAGGATAGAAGAGTCGCACTTACATGCAAGTACATCCTGAAAAGCCGCTCTCTCCCTAAACATCTCTGCTATCCCATTGTTACCAAGTGCCCATCGAGAAGATTATTCAATAATAAACCACATTTTATCAGCCCAATAATAATGCGCTTTGAAGATAAATGTGAATAGGTACCAGTGCTGGGCACCCTACCGAATATTGCACAAAGACATGAATATCTGCCACCATAGCACAGCCTCCCTTCGGTGTCTGACTTGACACTGACACACGTAAACAAAGTGGAAATGCCACACGAGCACATACAGCAAGAGTTCTTTGCACTACAAGAAAAATATGACACCTACACTGAATTTTACTCTGATGGCTCAAAAACAGAAAGTCATGACGGAAGTGCAGTAATTCAAGGAAAAAACGAAAAAAATGATACGATTGCCACTGTATGCATCGGTATTTACTGCGGAGTGTTATGCCATCCTCGTAGCCGTAGAACAAATAGTAAAACAAATCAAACAAATAGCATCATTTACACCGATTCACTGAGTATGCTCCAAGCGCTGCACCCTACAAATGCTGCTGAACCCATAATAGGAAAAATCATACATAACATAGTTAAAATCACAAAGCAAAAACATAACATTATATTTTGCTGGGTCCTTAGCCATGTTGGAATTTTAGGTAATGAGAGAGCAGATTCTTGCGCAGCACAAGCTCGAATTGATCATATAAAACAAGTTAGCATACCACAGAAGGATTTTTCTATATTACTGCACAGTAAACTCAGGAATAAGGGGCAGGTTTCATGGGACGAACAGACAAACAACAAACTACATTCCATAAAACCCGTTTTTGGAGAATGGAGATCATGTAACCATCAGGAGCGTTTTACAGAAGTTATTTTGTGTCGACTACGCATTGGACACACACACCTTACACACAACTTCTTGCTGACAAAAAAAGACAAACCTCTCTGCGAAATGTGTGGCGATGAACTCACGGTAAACCAAATTTTAATTGTATGCACAAAACTGGAACTACTGAGGAAAAAAATATTTCACAACATTCTACAATGAATACATCCCACTACACCCCATGTTACTTTTAGGAGATCAAGCACTGGTTGATTTTTCAAACATTTTAAAGTTTCTCAGAGAAGCCAATGTTTTAAAAAAACTTAAGACATAAAAAGCGTAACCTGTAACAAAAGCTCTAACCGTGTGTTTGGCGCATCATAGCCTCAGTTGCTTTTGCGCCATTAAAATCAATATAACTAACAATATAACTATCAATCCATGCGAGGCAGCAGGTTTTCTATGGAGGCAAACCAGAAAAGCGCCCACGTGACGTGCGATGTCACGGCTCGTTACAACATCTCCAGGTCGTCCAAATTTATCCTGAACCCTCCACTATCGCGTCTCTGACTGTCTGAGTCACTTCGGGACATCAAACCTCCCACACCACACTACGCAAGACCACGCCACACCATTCCTTACAATATACCATGCCATGCCATACCGTAACCTACCATACCATACCCCTGATTTTTTTTTAATACCAGTTAACTGCGGTGGAAATGGGCCGCTAACGCTGTCTTTATTTCGTCCTGATTTGCAGCTCGAACCCTGCCCTGTGTCCCTGTCTGGGGTGTTACCATCAAATTGGCGCCATCAACGTCCGGTTCTCGTCCAGCAGCCCCATGAAGGCTGTCATGGCTCTTGTGGATGCTGCCCCACCACCCTCTGGTGAGTGTCTATGTTCAGGGTGGGGCTTTCGACATCTTTTATTTGGACATGAGCTCTTTCTCGTATATCATTTCGCCAAAATTTTCTTGTTCATGCCTTTATTAACATTTGATTGTGCCACCTCGATGCAGTCCCCTTGGTGTCTTCAGTCGCCTTCTTCATCCTGAACTGAGAGCGCTGCGGTGCAGCAGCGGGCATGCCATGGAAGAATCCGAGGGTTGCTTTCCTCACCGCCACAGCAGGCAGGAAAGTAATGGAGGAAATCCGGGTAAGGACGACAATTAAATGTTTTGCCTAGTTTGAGGCTCACTTCAATCGCGTGGCCAGTGATGTACACGGGCATTCCTGGTTGCAACAAAGCCATACATGGCAAAGTTACTTTTGAAAAGCAATTTAATTGTATTACTAATTACTATCCTAGAAATCTCTCAAGAGTAATTGAATTGCATTACAGAGTCCTCCTTTCAATAAAGTTATGATATTACATTACAATTACTTGCCAAAAGTACGCAAATTAATTTCACATTAGGTTTCAATTACTTCTTTAGTTTGTACACATAGAAAGTGGGCATTGGTCATAGTTCCTGCAAAATTTTCAGAATGATTTGTTTCCACCGCCACTGAGATTTAAAGTGGTCGCCCCAAATTTTGCCCTCATTTGTATAAAGTTAGCCCTAGTTCATTGAACAGGTGCTTTACTCATGTAGATTAGGTCAACTTAATCGCAAAATTTAATTGCTCGCTCACTCTGCATTCATAAGTCAATCGTTCAATGCGCAGTATGGTCCCAGCCTATTGATTTTGAAGAATTTGTCGTACACATACACAGCGGCAGTGCATAGACTGCTTGTTCAACCTCATCATCCCGGAAATGCACCACGGTGCAGACAAGTTGCCATTTATGCTCCTATTAAATTGACTGGTTCTGGAGGTACGTTGCCGGAAATAAATAGCATGTCGTGGTCCTGCTGTCGCCCATATTGCCTATGAGTTAAAAACATGGCTTCATATTCGGCCACAGGAACTAGTTTTCCGCAAAACTGAACCAAGTTTCCTAGACGTCAGTTCTGGCTTGTCAGTGCGGCGACGTGACTATATGCAGCAGTCTACAGGAAACCACTCCCTCAAGCACATGCAGTGCGACTGTGGGAAGATGCAATACAGCATATCATGGTCATGAAACTATCGCTGTGGCCCCGCGCCGCATCTGTGTTGTTGTGACCGTACGCAGTGCTGGAAGATGCGTAGCAGTCCTGTTAGGTAGACTCATCATCAAGGCGGTGCCAATGCGCGCACTCACATTGCCTCTCGTCCGCGTGCGCCGCTTCGCTGGAGTGCTGGCTATTGCGAGCCGCGTGTTTGTCTTGCTTTGTAGACGCTCAACCCCGCAAACGCACGGCCAAGCATGGCCGATACATGGTGGAGCACGGACTCATTACTCAGGAAAAGTTATTTATGTAGCAATTAATTACTTTTTGCATAAAATTACTGTTTCAAAATAATTCATTGCATTACTAAATTACCAGTCCAGAAAAGTAATGAATTACATTGCAAATTACCGTGGAAGTAATTTAACTCAATTAGTGTCATGTCCGATCAAAGCCACTTGCACCGAAGAAACTTTACGATCTAGCTAATGCTATGATAAGCTTGTGTTTCGCCAGCTTATTGCCATTGCAGTACAAGGTTACTGTATTTAAATGGTTGCTAGCGTCGCCCTCCTATCGTGTCTTATCTGGAGTTTGCAGTGTTCCTTTGCTGGCCTGTGAACGAAGACCTAAGATGTGCCTTCCGTGAGGAAATTTATTTGCCGCCCTTAAAGTTATTCTAAAATAACTAAAATCATATTTATGTGAACACATGGCTGGCAACAAACTATTCCACTGCTTAAAATATTGTTTCTTCTGTCTTTCATACGCCTAAGCGCAGCAGTGACGCAGTATCTTTACTGTTGGTGTGGGCCGCAGTCAGTACAAATTTAACTGCGCCCTTTAATCTGTCACGTTCGATAAATCTGCATGTGTTTATAAACTATGCCCCACTTGATCACGTTTGCCGATATTTAGTTGCTCCCAGCAAATTATTTGTTGCTCCGCCGTATGTTCTTTTTCTACATCAAGCAAAAGTAGCAAAGAGAACAAAACTAAAACAAAAAATAGGAGCTGTATGTAAGGTTTATGCAACAAATGTAAATAAAAATGAATCGCTATTTCTTCACTTTATAAAAACCACACTATGGGGTACTATATAAGCAGTGGAAGTACAAAGATACATCATTTCAGGGATTACTTAAACTGGTACATTGGTGCAAACTCCTATATCCGAACATAAAAGATTATAAATGACCAGCATAAAGCGAATGTAATGCCCCAATAGAAATAATGAGCAACATAAAATGACAACCCAATAAAAATAATGTGCAGCTGTACTAGTTTAGCATGTAGTGGTGACATGCACTGCACTACGGATAATTTTCATGGTGAGAACTTAAGAAATATTTTAGGTGAACTCATTGATGTTTATAAAAATGACAGAGCTAATATATGTAATACATGGAAGTTACAATGACTGCTTTACCTTTATGCATGCAATTTGCCCCAAAAAAATGGTAGGGGTTTAACCTAGTTAAACCAAGAAGACGTGCAAAAGCAGATGTTCATTCCTCAAAGGGAATGCTGACAGCACTTAAGCACCGCCTGCAGGGTACGGCGTGATATCCTTAGTGGGTTGATTCTCATATATGCAGAATTGCTCATTCTCTACCTGAATTACATAGATGGCGGCGAGTCCTCATTCCACTAGCAGCGCAGTGGCGCAGCGGTTAGGCAATGCGCCACTGCACTGGCAGGTGGCTGTTTTGATCGCAGCCACAGGCAGACATATTGCGACCCGTGTGGCTTTTCCCGAGCAAACTCTCGCACAGCTGGCGCGACGCTTCTCCGTACATACCTGAGTAACTCGGGGTGTTCAACGGCAGAAGGTCATACGTACGCACGGTGACGAAATTCATCGGTGTTGGCGCAGCTATAAGTGGTTTCACACCAAAATGCTTGCAGTTAAACCGTTTTCCGTTGCGACATCGGCTATGAATGACTGGAGGAAGGAAGTGAGATGAGATGGGTGCGTGTACAGGGGATATGGCTGATGGTGGGTGGTTGGGCGGCCCCCTACCTACGTAGGCGGGTCGGAGTGGTGACTGATGGGTGGTGCTCAGGGGGGCTGCGTTCAATTTGATTTTGTCTTCACTTTACCAGTAACACTCCTGCTTGTGCTTCTACAGAGTGGAGGCCTTGTGGTAGCCGATGGTTTCAAAAGCTTAGTCGGAGCGTTTTTTTTTTCTCGCATGTTGCCTCTACGGAAATCGAGCGTGGGTATAGGATGAAAAGTTTCGTCAGCGTTTCAGGCTCCCCTGCACCTTCTATATGAAATCATGAACCTTTTTCTCCATGGCATCATACGCTGTGCACGTCCACAAAGCTGTGGTGATAATCTGGTGCCAAAAGAAAGCGATTGGCTACTTTGTGCTAGTCTTTGCCTCTGTACGGCTACCTTCCTTAAGTGGTCGCGAGAGACAGCTTAGTCAACATTTGCTATTGTGTGTGCACACGAGAGATACAAGAAGCTCACCTAATTAAAAACCATTGCGACACGTTTCAGCAGTCCATCCATCCATCTATTGTCAAAGGAGACTGCATATCTAGACATGTGATATCATTTCTTAACTTTTTAACTCTCTTGCATAAAGTGCTAGCCACATACCTTTTTTACCCAAACGCATGCCCACCACCCATACTTCACCTGTATCTTTTTTATTCTAATGTCACTCTTCCCGCATCATCGTTCCTTGTTAAAACTTCTAAAGCTTTAAGAATTTATCGCTTTTATACGGCCCTTTGCACCGCACCTAACGTTGACTCAGCTGACAGCTTCAGTTGTACGTTCGTTCCATAGTCCTGTGTTTGCACCGTTTTCTTTTAAGCAAAGTTGCCACAAAATCTTTTACAGCGGGACACTAACGTCCTTTCTCTCTCCTGATGCTCAGCCCGACTCTTTGGCAAGCCTGCTGTTACTGTTGGTGCAAGGTGCAGCTGCAGTGCCTGCCACGTTATCATCACGTGTGCACCACTAGGGAATCTTCCTACATTCATGCCTTGCCCACGGTATTGGGAAAGGCGTGCTGAAGGTGAGGAAGACTGCCAGCACATGTGCGCACGGAATAGGCGTGGCCGTTGTTCCGCGGAGTTTATCAGAAACATAAAGGCAGTCATTGTTTTAGGCTCTTATAAATGGTCTATGCACAGTCTATAGACTAATTATAGAGTATATTGTCTTGCTATTTATGTTTCGTTTAGGCTGGGGATATTCTATAATAAGTGCATAGAAACAAGTCTGCTAAAAGTGTATGGCCATAAATCTATAGATTGACTTTAGGATGCTCGAAACGCGCCCGTATTACCAGAGCTCCTATCCCAAAGTTGACATTCAGCCTAATTAGAGGCTTGTGAGGTGTGTGGCAATGGCGATGAAATTTCTGTCCTATGACTTCACTCTGACAAATGCAGTTTCTTACTTTTCGATTACTGAAAGCGAGAAATAAAGTGCTGAGTTTTACCTCTCATTCGTGAAAAAAAAGCTGATTTCATGTGGTTCAGAATAGCAATTAACCAGGAGAGTAACCATAAGTTTAGTGTATTTCATGCGACGCTATGGCCAACTGCTGAAATGCAGGCATGTTCCTCTGAACAATTTTTTGTATTTTCGATAGTCAACAAGATCGGCGCAAGTCAAGCGCACGAATGACAGAATTGCGAACTGCTGGAGGGTATGCCCACTGCGCTCCCTGAAAAGAATTTAATAATGAAAAACGATGACTTCGCATGCAATTCCGCATGTTTTTGAGTGTTCTATGTAGCATTGATTGCCAGCGTGTAATAATGATAATTGGTTTTGGGGGAAAGGAAATGGCGCAGCATCTGTCTCATATATCCTTGGACACCTTAACCGCGTCGTAAGGGAAGGGATAAAGGAGGGAGTGAAAGAATGAAGAAAGAGGTGCCGTAGCGGAGAGCTACGAAATAATTTCGACCACCTGGGGATCTTCAACGTGTACTGACATCACACAGCACTCGGGCGCCTTAGCGTATTGCCTCCATAAAAATGCAGCCGCCGCATTCGGGTTCGAACCCGGGAACTCCGGATCAGTAGCCGAGCGCCCTGACCACTGAGCCACCGCGGCGGGTTTAACGCAGCAATTTAGTTTGAAATACAGATCTTGAAGCGATTATTCTCGGAGTGAACATAGTTTGTGTGCTCGCATTACCACAGCTTTTTTTAAACTAAAAGTACACTGCTCCTCTTATAGTCCTCCGACTTACAAAATTTCGGAGTTCACAGTACGCTGGAAACAAGAACCGGCAATCACCTTGGCTAGAAAGCACTGTGACCCGTCTGGGAACTCGTCTCAGTTTACCTGCATGTCAGAGCATTGCAGTTAACTATGATGCCTCACCAAAAGTTTGCTGAGATGTACATGACAGCCTCGAGGTAAACCCGACGCTAGTGTTTTTAAAAACAACCTTTACTTGCCTTGAGTGATCGTGATTCTTCTTTCGTTATCCTTTGCATTTTCTTTTTCTTCATGTCAAGAATAAACCTTCAATTGGTAGTGTGCGCCGAGCAGGGTTGAACGTCATTCCTGGCTGCTCTTCTTTTCTTGTAAAACTAAGCACCCTCTGCAGTTTACTTCAGTGTTAAAAAATAAACTAGCCCGAGTACAAACTATACATAGGAAAAAATATTTTCTCAAATTTGTGGAAGTGACGTAGTGTTTAAAGGCGCGGTGGAAAAATGGAGTATTAATACACCTAAATCAGAGATTCCTCCTGTATTGGCCGATGTAGGGGGGCCAGTTGAAGTGAGTTAATACTCATAATGCTGCATCAGGTTTCATTGTTATATCAAATGGACCTGGTGGCATAGTTTCGGAATATGTCTAGCCCATTTAACTGGAAGCCTTGGTGACATTTTGGAACAGAGATCTCGCATTTAAATTTGGGATGATAAAGTCCTGTACAGTTCTGGAAAGAGCACACAAAGCAAGGACTCTTTGATAAACGTGGGTGACTTTGTGGTTTCAGCAGCAAGTTTCATGACATGCTACAAGCATGTGAGGCTGCTCCTAAGATTTATCGATACCGATAACACTAGCATTGGGAAAATGAGGTCACTAATGTAGGTAGCTGAGCTAGTTTGTGCATTCTTCAGAACATTGTGGTCATATCGAGAGAAAAGTTGGGACACCGAGACAGGAACTTTTATTGAACAGCTAATATTAGTGCGCTTCAGTAATACGTGCTTAATTTTGCCTTTTAATATGCTCGGCTTAAGATGACAAGCAGTAAAACAGTTTAAAACTGAGTTGATATCATTTTGGAGCAATAAGAACTGAACAAGTATGTTAATATTTGCGTGCACATCCATGAGAAGGCTTGCACCAACTCCTGTAGTCTTCTTCGGAACAAACAGATCAAACTTTTGAATAAGCTACTCTGTTTTACTGACACTTTTTGCATTCGGGTGTAGCCTCACACCCATTGAAGCAAGATGTTGAGAGCACAGTGCTGTTATCCTGATAGTTACGCCATGAATTCACTTGATTTGTGTCAAAGCCTCCTACTCCAGGATTCCATACAAATCAGCTTATTTCTGTATAACCACGGTACCATCTTTTTGGAAAGAATAATTGGGGGAAAATTGCATAGCTTCCTTAAGGCAGCATGGAATGTATACAGCCTTATTCGATTTCCGGAAAAAGCGCATAGTGCGACATGAATTCACGAACAGTGTACCTTGGATGCGAATAAAATAAATTGCTTTTTTTTCGAGGCAGGATTTCATAAGCCTTTGACGGCATGTGGACGCACATTCCAGGGTAATTAAGGGCCTATAAACTTGCCAGGATGCTATACATGAGATTCCTTTTCACTCTCCATAAGACACAGAACTTCGAAGACGAAGCAAGTGCTCGCTACACGCCTTTAACAGCAGGCCATATGTCCCGAAAACTTCTGTCCAACCCTTTACACATGCGCGTCAGAGGCAGCTTCTTTTCGCGATCGGGATACTGGCTTGCTACTAATAAAAATAACGGATTGTAACGGTGATGCTAAGAAATTTCTACTTAATAATGCTTCTTTTACATTGCAGATTATGGCTGTAAAGGGCGACTAACACTGGTTGGTATACGCGCATGTTCGCAGTGCCCATCTGGGGATTGGATGCGCCCGCTGTATGAAGCCGGGCTCATTACTTAAGTCGTCATGGTCGTCCTGATGTTGGTAAGTTGGCTTGCTTGCTTGGATGGTTAGTATTTTATTGGTGCCGTAATGCAGAAACGCATGCGTGCTGTGCAATGTTGGCGGACGTGAAATAACCCCATGCAAGCTAGGTTGATCGGACGCCACCTTATACGGCGTCCCTCACAGCCTCAGTGTCTTTGCGACGTTAAACCCCATAAACCATACACCAAGGAAGCGATTACTGACCAACTCAATTTGCGTATACGATGGCAACAGCAGGAAGAGGCTGGATGTTTCCGTGCCGCATTCTACCTCTAAAAGATCCGGGCGCGCAGTGTACAAGCAGGCGGGAAACTCCTTTTACGGCGACAGCTGTGAAAGGTTTGTTCGCGAAATCTCGTCGTCGCTTTCGGCTTAGCACGCACGCACCGCTAAAGGGCACACACAACCCCCCAGGCTTACTGTTTACTGTGACTGTTTACTGCACATAGCTTCTCCACCACTCTAAGCAAGAGAAATTTCTTAGCGCTTACCAGCACGCTCGCCTATCCAGAATATCGAAATGAACGTGAAATCACCCTTTACCCAGAATGCTTTACCAGTCCGCCTCATGTGCTGTGCGATCTTAGCGCACAATAAAGAACACCAGGTGGTTTAAATCAATCCGCAGCCCTCCACTGCCGCGTCCCTCATAGACCATGTGTCGCTTGGTATCATTAAACACCAGTATTTAAAATTTAAACTTGCTGTCCCTCCCTAGGGAATCAGCATTTCGCACCGCCTAAGCTGTTGCGAAATGCGTTCCACAATGGCCAATCGACTGATCAAGTTTACGCGACAGCGTGTACAATCCTTCGGTCGAGAACTCGTTGGCGTGGTATAAGTTGGAACCGCGTGTTGGAAATATAGTATCATGCCAGTGTTCTGGATGGTGTCATACGATCCAGCGCTTCGTGCAGCATAAACCTGAGTTATGTTAGAGCCCAACTTCCGGCAGGGCTTCGAACCAGAGACGTATAATCGGGGGCTGCACAAAAAATTGTATCATGGTAGTTTCTAGTTAATGTAGTCATTGCAGTTAATCGATTCAAGAAATAAAAAAATGCAAAAAGGGGGTTCAAAGGTGTCAAAATGATGAGAATGGTAAACCAATGCATAAGAATGCTATTTAAGAAAAATTTAGTGTGTAATTGATCAATGAACTTTTTGAAACGATTAAAAAATGAAAAATGCGTTCAGAGGTGTCAAACTGCTCAGAATGGAAAGCCTAATCCACTGCGCTGTCGCGTCAACCCATAAGCGCAGCGTAGGTGCCCTCCATTGTTTTAGAGCTAAAGCTTGACTACGCCAGCCGGCGAGCCATTTCGGCTCGTGGCGCACTTTAGCCGTATGCCGTGGCCGACAAACGCCCTTGAGCCGCCGTTGCCTAGTAACACCGCAGCAGCGCTCCAACAGATGGTGCCGTCGTCGACACCGCTGCCGTCGCCGCTCGCTCCACCAGTTGTGCCCCGCTGAGTTAGTGGGAGAGAGGTGTCGCCTCGAGGGGGTATATATGTATATATTCGGTGACTGTTGGCTTCCTTCATAAGTTTGTCAAAACGAGTCCCTGATTTCTTTTACCTTGTCTGCTATATATATATATATATATATATATATATATATATATATATATATATATATATATATATATATATATGCTTCGCCTCATTGTATTGTAGTCGTTATGGAGAGCGCAAAAGAGACGCAATAACGACAGAACGAAGCGAGGTAGAAACAACGCGCCCAATTTACGCCAGAAGAAGGCGCCGCACGACTCGAGAAGCGTCATAACGAAGATGCGGCTTGAAGAGGCTGCGGAAGAGACCGGTTTGAGTTGTCGAGGGCGTCAGAATGAGACGTTGCGTAGATGACGTGCCGAGGAAACGAAGCTTTCGCAATTCAACTAGTGTTAACCAGAGCTCTACCAGAGGCAGTTTTTTGACAAAAACCACGAGTAGACGTTTCCACTGAATCAGGAGCTTATTGTGGCTACTCGGCAAAAGAATGAGGGCTCGATCTCCTACCCTTAAACGCCGCTTCTTGCTGTTCCTATCATAATGTCTCATCTGAGACTGGTGAGCACGTAATAAATTTTGATGTGCACCTCGCACAGCTTGCTCATGTCGTTCTGTTATATCGAGAACGCGACCATATGTCGTCTTCGTGTCTTCTCTCAGCTTTTCCCTTGTCCAGAGCTCTCGGAGGGCTGTGAGCTGTCCTAGCACAAGTTGTCCAAATATGAACTTAAATGGAGAAAACCCCAGGCTCACATGCGGAGCCTCTCTGTATGCGAGCCGAAGCGAAGCAATATAATGATCCCATGTTTTGGGGCGCTCCTGACTGAGCTTTCGCAGCAGCTGCTTAAGCGTGCCGTCCAAAGGAGACTGAAGCACTTATTGCAAAAACCGGGCTTGCGGCGGGACCTGAGAGTTTTTGATGCTGCAAACTCTAATATCGATCTATAATTACCATCAACTTTTTCTACCCAAAATGATGACTGCATCCTGTACACAGATGTCGCCATAGCCTCAACGGGGTCCCCGCAGGGGGACGCCTGCAGCTTGCAGGCGTCGCGACGGTGAGTGGCGACACCGCGGGTTCCCGAGCATCCGCAGGGACATCCCGCAAGAGGATGATGGTGAACTGTGCACCACCACGGACCCGAGTACCCGCGCCTCGCCGTGCGTGGCATCGCCGTGTCCGGGGAAAAGGGGATCCTGGTGGTTGAGCCGATGCCGAGCGTTTGGACCCTTAAGGCCCCTTGGCGGAGGCAACACACCACTTTGGCCTCAGCTTCCTGCAGACGGCACCTCCGGCCTGACCCGACCGGGGGAATCTGCAGTCGCCTTTTCCTATCCTCCTCTCCATCTTTAACTTTCCTATCTCTGTCTCACAACTCTCCTCTATCCTACTCGCTTCTTGGTTTTTCCTTTTTTCCTGGCGGCGAGGGTTAACCTTGTGTGACCAACTACCCTGAGTTGCGTCATATTTGGTTATAGTTGAGGTGTACAGCTGGCGTGGGCAGGACTTGCTATCAAGTTCCTGTCCCGTCCCCTTGTTGGACTCCGTGGTGGGTGGCTGGCACCACGACCGAAAAACGAAATTTTTTTATGGCTCCTCAACTTTCAAAACCTGATCGCTCTCTCAGAAGAGGGCGGAATGAGGCAGACAACTGATGCACAGTGAACAAGATAAACAGGCAAGAATAATATCCCCCTTCCTTTTGTCAAAGTGCTTGACTGAAACCCTAGGCATTGGCTATAAGCTGTCAAAAATGGCCAGCGGTGACTTATTGCTCGAACTGTGTGACAATGTCCAACAATCTAAGCTCTTCAACCTAACGTCCATAGGGGAAATCCCGGTCTCCGTGACTCCTCATCGCTCACTAAACACTGTCCGTGGCGTAATATCGGAGAATGATTTTCTTCACATAACTGAAAAAGAAATGCTCGAAGGGCTCATCAACCAAGACGTCATAGATGTCCACCGAATCAAAATCCGGAAGGACAACAAGGAAATAGACACAAAACACATGATCCTGACGTTCAACACCAGCACCCTGCCCGACACAATCGACGTGGGATATTTTAAAATCAATGTAAGACCATACCTACCAAACCCACGAAGATGCTTCAACTGCCAAAGGTTCGGCCACGGCTCACAGAGCTGCCGCGGTTGTAAAACTTGCGCAAAATGTGCCTCGAACGATCACCAGTCTGATGTATGTGACGCAGCCCTGTGCTGTGCAAACAGTGAAGGAGAACATGCTGCATACTCCAGGGCGTGTCCGTCCTGGAAGAAAGAAAAAGAGGTAATCACCATAAAGACAAAAGAAAACATTTCTTTTAAAGAAGCTGGAAGGCGTTTTGCGCTTACAAAAACATTCTCCTTCGCAGCAAAACAAAACTTCGCTGATGTGGTGCGCAGGGGCGTAGCACCGCACAGCACTCCGGCACCTGCCAAGGCCGCTCCCACCGAGCCTATGGCAGGGCCATCCACGCCCCAGGCAGGGTCAGCGAAAGCTGCCCTGTCATTGCCAAAGCAGGGACCGCTCGTCCATGGGTCGGCATCCCGCAGGACCTCCCCCCATCGGGAGAAACCTGAAACTAACACAACTGCGGCTGCGCGGTCCTCCAGCACCTCTGTTGAGGTGATGGATACAACACCCACTCCGCCTCCATTACAGCGGCAGAACAGCTCTCTTGAGCGAAAAAAAGACAGGCCCCTCATAACGGGCCCACCACATAAGTAAATCCCCTTCCATTCCCTCTCAAAAACACAAACATGGCTTTTTTAATTCAATGGAATTGCAGAGGACTTGTGCGGAATTATAGTGACATAACACATATTTTAGGGTCAATGTTACCCATAGTTTTATGTCTTCAGGAGACCAATCTTGGTCCACAACATGTGCATATCCTGAAACATTATCAAACTTTAGACGCGATCGCAAGCAGGCAAATCGACTCTCAGGAGGCGTCACAATTGTCGTCCAAAGCGGCGTCCCTGCTCGAGAAATTAAACTCAAA
The DNA here is from genome assembly GCA_030143305.2 of Amblyomma americanum. Classification (NCBI taxonomy): domain Eukaryota; kingdom Metazoa; phylum Arthropoda; class Arachnida; order Ixodida; family Ixodidae; genus Amblyomma; species Amblyomma americanum. The sequence continues at coordinate 79,060 of JARKHS020021404.1, forward strand.
ACAAAACTTGAGGCGGTTGCAGTCAGTATCGTAAGCTACAAAACACCAGCAATCTGTTCCGTATACATTCCTCTACATTTTACGTTAACACTCCATGATCTACAGCAACTGATCAGAGAACTTCCGGAGCCATATCTGTTACTTGGGAATTTTAATGCTCACTCCTCCCTGTGGGGAAGCGAACGCTGTGACGCTAGAGGTCAAATAATCAAAGATTTTATTTTGACGAATAATGTATGTCTTTTAAATACGAAAAAGGCCACATACTGTTCCCCAACGTCTGGGAAAATGAGCAGTTTAGACCTGTCTTTTTGTTCACCTTCTGTTTTTAGCGATTTTAAGTGGGACGTTTAAGAGGACCCGTTTGGGAGTGATCACCTACCAGTTTTTATAAGCCTATCATCCTCACCTGCAGTCATCCCAACCAAACCACGGCGATGGAAGCTAAATTTAGCTGATTGGGCGTTGTTTAGAGAAAAGGCCAGATTAGAAGACATTTACTCAGAAACACTTAGCACAGATGAACTCAATGAAATTCTCACAAAGTGTATCATCGATGCAGCACGGCTAGCTATTCCCCTGTCCACAGGCGTGGTGCGCCAGAACCACAGGGTATGTTGGACGCGAGAATGTTGGGAAGCCAAAAAGCAACAAAATAAGGCCTGGGGTGTATTTCGTAGGTATCCTACTCACGAAAATCTAATAGTTTTCAAAAAGGCAAAAGCTAAAGCCCGATATATACGACGGAACGCGGAAAAAATGTCTTGGCAAAATTATGTGTCTTCAATAAACAGCTTGGTAACATCATAAAAACTGTGGGAGCAGGTCAGAAAAGTAAATGGCAGCTATTCCCCATTCACCCTTCCTCTGCTGACGGATCCTGGTATTCAGACAAGTATTAAAGAACAAGCAGACATTTTGGGGCAACATTTTTTTATAGTTTCTAGTTCTTCCCACTATACACAGTCATTCATAAAATACAAAAACACAACTGAAAAACAAAAGCTCCCTACGACAGGCAGCACAAAAGAGCCTTACAATAATTTCATTACACTTCAAGAAATACAGAGAGTACTGTCTATAGGTAAACAAACTGCACCAGGCCCCGACGAAATTCATTATGAAATGCTGTCCCATCTATCTGAGCAATGTGTAGAAGTTCTGTTAAAATTTTTTAACAAATAATGGGTACTAGGGAAAATACCAGCTGCTTGGAAAAAAGCCGTTATTGTTCCATTTCTAAAACCAGGAAAGCCACCAACCTCCCCTAACAGTTACAGGCCTATAACCCTTACAAGCTGTCTTGCCAAATCTTTTTAGACTGTTATAAATATGAGATTAATGTTAATTCTAGAATCCCGAGAGCTTCTATGTCCAGCAATGTGGTTTTAAAAAAACATGTTCCATAGTCGACCGTTTAGTCCGCCTGGAAAACACAATCCGAGAGGCCTTTATACACAGGCAACACTGCCATTCAGTTTTTTTTCGATATGGAGAAGACATATGACACGACCTGGAGGTTCGGGATTCTTCGCGACCTGGCAGAGCTTGGTATCCGCGGGAGGATGCTGAAATAATTGAGCGACTTTTTATCCAACCATTCTTTCCAAGTTCGTCTCGGCGCTACCCTCTCAAATAATTTTACTCAGGAAAATGGCGTTCCTCAGGGATGCATTTTAAGTACTACATTGTTCATAGTAAAAATGAATTCTTTAACCAGTATAATTCCACAGTCCATTATGTACTCGGTCTACGTTGATGACCTTCAAATTGCATGCACATCTTCTAGCCTGGCAACTTGTGAGAGACAACTACAACTCATAATAAACAAATTAGCACTTTGGGCAGACAGAAATGGATTTAGGTTTTCTCCACAGAAAACTGTTGCGGTTCTTTTCTCGCTGCAGAGAGGACTGCAGATTGATCCCACCCTCCACTTGAACGACACCACACTTCCAGTAAAACAATAACACAAATTTTTAGGCTTAACTTTCGACAAAAAGCTAACGTTTCTTCCACATATAAACACCCTAAAAAAAAAAGCCACCCAATCCCTGAATATACTCAAAGTACTCTCACGGATGCGTTGGGAATCCGATAGGAGGTGCCTATTGCACATCTATCGCTCTCTAGTATGCTCTTCGTTAGACTATGGATCCATAGTGTATGGGTCTGCGAAGCCATCATACCTTAAATAGCTAGATCCAGTACAAAACCTCGGGTTGTGCCTTTCAACTGGTGCTTATAGAACATCACCCATAAATAGCCTTCACGTAGAAGCAAATGAACCGACCCTCACCAACAGGAGAACAATGCTTACCTGTGCATATGTACTGAAAATAAGGTCGCTACCGAAACATCTTTGTTACACCATAGTTACAAAATGCCCATCCAGAACACTGTTCACCAACAAACCTCAAGCTGTAAAACCATTGCTTCTCCGCTTTGAAGAAATATGCCAAGAAATTAACATACTAGATGCACTTCCTGATGTTGCCCAGAGACCCGATAGGTTGCCACCTTGGTACTTGTTTCCTGGTGTATGCGATTTCGCACTGACACACATTCAAAAAAGACATACCCCACTGGAATATATACAGCAAGAGTTTCTTGGAGTAAGTGAAAAATACAAGAATTGCACAGATTTCTACACAGATGGATCTAAGACAGCACTCTATGTAGGGAGCGCGATAGTGCAAGGGAAATGGGAAAAAGTAGTCAGGCTGCCTCAGTGCGCTTCAATCTTTACAGCAGAATGCTATGCCATTGCTCTAGCTGTAGAACAAATACTGAAGAAAAACATACAGAACAGTGTTATCTACAGTGACTCCCTCAGTGTAATTACAGCAATAAACCCCAGAAATGCAACCGAACCCTTAATAGGAAACATAATACATAATGTAATACGAGCTGTTTCACAAGGACATACAAAAAGTTTTGCTGGGTTCCCAGTCACGTGGGCATCTGCGGAAATTAGAGGGCTGATGCAAGCGCCGCACTTGCCCTTAACGCAAAAATAAAACCAGTAAACATACCGCATAAGGACTGCATCAAGTTAGTCCAGAATAAATTGAGAGAAAAATGGCAGGCTTCTTGGGAAAACGAGGTTAACAACAAGCTGCACTTTTTAAAACCTGTCCTGGGTGAATGGAAGACCTGTAGGCACCAGGAACGATTTATTGAAGTAATTTTATGTCGTCTCCGCATTGGACATACACACATTACACATAATTTCTTACTAACGAAACAAGACAAACCTCGTTGTGAAAGATGTGGAGACGAACTAACAATAAACAATATTTTATTCTCTTGTGCAAAACTCGAAAAACTAAGAAATAAGCACTTTACGAAGTTTTATAATGAATACATTCCTTTGCACCCAGCGCTGCTTTTAGGCGAAAATGCCATTGTTAACATATCTTACGTTTTTAGCTTTTTAAAACAAGCAGGTGTTCTTCAGAAACTGTAAATTTTGATCCACAGCTTTGCTTTATAATATGACGCATTTCAGCCATTTTCTCATTCCATGAGAAGAGGGCTGAGGTGGTTATTTGAATGGTTGGGAGCCTCAGGATCCTTGCCCAGCCAAGGATGGCTACTGAGGTTAACTGACCTTCTTGAAAGCGTTTACTTTTAGCCATTTATAAAATTTCTTCTTTCTCTTATTACTATGAGAACGAAATAGCAATTTAAGTCCTCTACACAACCATGTTTCCTCCCACGTACAGAACAGTGTTCATATACCTTGAGCCTGGCGCATGATGGCCTTAGCTGCTTATGTGCCATTAAACCCAGCACAACACAACACACATAAACTCAACGGGGGGATCAACTGTTTTTATAAGCCCGACACACCCTCAACTCTGCAGCCGCTATACCTACTGTACTGAAAATTCATCACCTCTTCCCTTGGAGCTCCAAGCGATCTTAAATGCCATAGCAGCTTTACCTGACGACCCTCCTTATAAGCAGGTACACCTATTCACTCATTCCCAAGAAGCTCTCAAGCACCTAAAGAAAGTGCGTGGTACCCTTCGGGTTTCCCAGGACATACATGCTGCTTGCAAATCTTACCCGGTCCCTATATTCATACACTGGCTTCAAGCACGCACAGATGACGATAGCATCGCTTCTGACATGTCATCTCGTCTAGCGGACGTACCGCAAACAACTCCTGCCTCTTTGCCACCAGATCCACTTCTGACACATTTAACATCTTCAGCCTCCCTCAGGCGGCGTACACGTGCTCATATTCCCCCGTGTACCCACCCTCTTCCTCCCAACTTATCACGGATGGAGGAGGTCTCTCTGAGGCGGCTGCGTGTCGGAGTGGCCGTTACGCCTGCAGTTCGCCACCAGTGGCAAAGTGAGAAGATTCCTGCCCCAGAAAAATGCCCTCACTGCGACACACCCGCTTCTGACACCACTGTTCACCACCTATTGTGGACTTGCCCAGGAACTTCGCTGGTGCGCGCTCGCGTTCTGCAAGAGGCAGGCCTGTCCTCAAACAATGACTGCAATTTCAACTTGTGTATAACGAAAAACATTTATGCCCGAGGATTATGTGACTTTTTACATCTTACTGGACTCCATGCCTTTTTGTAACGTATTAACATAATAACGTACATTAATGGCATCACCTTTTATGCCGTGCGGCACATTTAGCATCCTAAATAAATAAATAAATAACTATAATTGGACAAAAACAAGCGCTAATTGTCGTTTTGAGCAGAAATATGCAGCCGGTGCCTCAGGGCGCATAGTGGGCCGCGCCGCCGCCTCTAATTTGCCAAGAAGACGTGACGACATTTCGAGACCGGCGAAGCGGTCGATATGGCTCCAGTGCTGCGTAGGCTGCGTTTCGTGCTCATTGCTGCTCTTTGCTGTGTTGTAAAAGCGATTACAGGACACTTTTGACACTCACGTGAAGATAGGGGTTTCACTGTATGTGTTCTTACCAGTTTCGCACACAAACGACGCAGTATCTCCGTTGCCGGGAGCGAAGAGCAGCCGGGAACGTCTACCGGCGTTGGAAGCTTGCTCTGGCACGTAGTAAGTAAATTTTTGAAGTTGCATGTCGCTATTGGCAGAAACTTGACGACTGTCTGTTAACTTTCCCGCGATAAGCCACTTCTCACAATGCCTTTCGGACTTCGAGGAAGATTCGGAAGATCGTGACGGCAGCCAACACATTCGGGTTTAGTCGCTTCTGTGGACTATAGCTATAGTGGCTATAGTCCACAGAAGCGACTAAACCCGTATGTGTTGGCTGCCGTCGGTAGAGGCCTCCCTTTCAAAAGGAGCGGTCCACAGTGCTCTCGTTGTGCACGCGCCGGCTGGCACCATTCCGAAAAAATTTCCGGTATGTGTTCGATGCCGGTACGCGATTTTTTCGCGTGTGGGGTGGCACCCAGTTGTGCATAATCATATTTTCGCTGTGGCTGTAATATTACTCGTTCATAGCAGGTGTTTTTATGCATGCACAGAATGGAAAATGAGTACTTCTGCTGCACTTATTATTAAGTGCCAGAAATCGCTAGAAGAGACCTGCTCTGTGCGGATACTGCGAATTTAATAACAGCCTGTGATTTAACACAACAATTCTTGAGAAAAACAGCAAATCCTTCACTAATGAGTGAGTAACTTTAATCAATCTTGAAGGAAATTTTAGCACTTTTCATTTACAGCCTATAGCGAAATGCAGCGATCTTGCTGTTTGGCTCATCTGAAAACAAATGAGAAACAGTCGACGCTTTTTACCCAGTTGTATCCTGAATACAGTCTGAGGAAACCACCTTTTTGAGGTGTTTCTACAGAGAGAGGTTTCTGCAAGGGTGTGCGTTATTTTCAGTGCTTGAGGTTTTTGCAAAGTGAGAGCATGAAAAAGGGCTGTTTGCATTGAGGACTAATTTAAATTAGCTGGGTCTGCTGAGTTCTGGCAGGTTTTCTTGCAATCACTGTGCGGGAACCTGGACTGATGTGATTGACATGAAGAAACCACATGGCAAAAAAAAAACAGAATTTTATTCCACTTGGAAGCCAGGAATAAGTATTTTTACGCCTCTAAAATGTTAATAAGGTGCACTAATTTGTTAAGATTGGCAGAAAATCTCTTACCATTCAGCGTAGTCGCACAAGATAATTGTGTCCCAATACCAACCTGCAAGATGAGACAGCAGAGATTACACGGGTTGTAACTTTAGTCAATGACCATTGCCATTGAGCAGTCATGTACAATAGAGAGAGACGGGCTAGTTGGTGACTATTAGTAGAGTGCATCTTGAAACCGCGCAAAAAAAGACAAGGGACGAGTCCTGTTGGTTTGTTCCTCGTCCCTCGTCTTTTTTTGCGCGGTTTCAAGATGCACTCTACTAATAGCCATGTACAAGCTGGTCGAGCTTTGTTCTGCTATAGATAGTAGGTGACAGCCTCCTGGCATCCAGCATTTCAATGAGTGCTTGTGATGATCCACTACGCCAGCAGCAACAAAACAGTTAGGCACATGTTGAACCAATACAAAGTTGAATTTTACTGCACTGAATAGCTGTATTGTGGCATTTATCGCCGCCGGTGTCAAGCAAGTATGTCCGTGTTAGAAAAACTTCATTCCTTTTATGGGGCGTTATGACGCTGCCCGAAAATTCTCGATCACATGAGGCTCTCCAGTATGACAGAAAAAATAAGGCAGGCTGAACTAACACCAACTTGCAAGATGCAGCTGCAGGGATTAAAGAAATCGTAGCCTCTACAGCTGAGTAAGTTTTCAAGTCCACTTCAAATAAGATTTTTACGTCAGCTAAGTTATTTTTTTAAATCTTGGGCATAAATACAAACATGAGGGCTCTGTGCAGTAATTATGCGCTGGCAGCATATGGATGCATACGCAGTAGACACTTGTTCAGGGAACTGAAATAACAGAGAAGTTCTGTTTGGCTTACCCAACGCTTAGAAGGGCGAACTAAAGCAACAAAACTGTAATCATGACAGAATTGGTAATGCGAATTATAAACTAAATTAAACACTGTCAAAGAAAACAAAATCATGTTGGAAGCCTGTCGGCAATTTCATTTCATTTCATTTATTTACCCTCAGGGCCGTTAGGCGTTACAGAGGGGAGTGGGAATAACATATAAGTACAAAAAACAAAAACAGCAGCTAAAAAATTTGAATATAGTTACAGCACACACTGATTTAAGATTAATAACAGCACTAGCAAAAGGCAGCATTACACAAAACAAGCCACAAAAGAAAACAGCAGCAAATAAAATAAAACATAGATATAGACAGAGACTTATATCAAATTAGTAACAGCATTTCGAAAGGCAACAGTATCGGTAATTTCAACAATATCGTGGGGAAGGTGATTCCAGCTGACACAAGTTCTGGGCATGAATGAATCGTGAAAACATCTCGTGCGAGAAGGAGGGATCCAAACTTTGTGGCGGTGATCCATGCGTGCTGAAATATAAGATGGTCTTTTTAACAACCTCTCTTTAAGATAAGGATTATGATAAATTTTGTGAAAAGTACATAATGAAGCTATTGACCTGCGATGGGAAAGAAGCGGTAGGGAAAGGTTAGCTTTCATGGCAGTTACACTACTAGTACGATGATAGTTGGAAAGTATGAAACGACAACTGCGGTTTTGAACTGATTCTAAGTCAGAAATGAGAGATTCGACCCCAGGGTTCCACACCGATGAAGCATATTCCAATTTAGAGCGGACCAAAGTTTTGTAAAGTAGTAGTTTTAATGAACTCGGTGCACATGAAAAATTTCTGCGAAGGTATCCAAGGATGCGGATAGCGTTATTTATAATGTAGTCAACATGAGGTTTCCAAGACAGGTTAGAAGAGACATGAACACCCAGATATTTATAAGACGACACAGTTTCAAGAGTGATGCCATTAATGCAGTAGGTAGAGTGTGTAGTAGACAGACGAGAAATGGGCAAATGCTTGCATTTAGTAATGTTTAGCTTCATATTCCACAGGTTACACCAATCCAGTACCTTGTTAATATCTGACTGAAGAACAGATGCATCATTATCGTCATTAATTTCGCGGTAAATAACACAGTCATCGGCAAAAAGACAAACAAAAGACGATATAGTAGTGGGTAAGTCGTTTATATAAATGAGAAAGAGGAGGGGCCCAAGAACGGACCCCTGAGGCACACCAGAGCCAACAGGCGAGGAATCTGAATTGACGTTATTTGCTGTTACGAACTGCCTTCGGTTTGAAAGAAAGCAATACAACCATGCAAGTAATGTGGAATCGATGTTAAGGTTGTTTAGTTTAAGAAAAAGAAGCTCATGTGAAACCTTGTCAAATGCTTTAGAAAAATTCATAAATATAGAATCAGCACGGGATCCGCGATCTAGAATGCAATGCAAGTCATTTGTGAAGCATATGAGTTGCGTTTCGCATGAAAATGATTTACGGAAGCCGTGTTGGGCATTACTGAAAAAGCAATTGGATTCTAAAAAGGTAGCAAGATGAGAGTAGATGACATGTTCCATGATTTTACATGGAATGCTGGTGAGCGACACAGGGCGAAAGTTATCAGGGCAATGTTTATCCCCAGACTTGTGCAGCGGAATCACCCTCCCAACCTTCCAGTCATTGGGAATACAGCCTGTTTCCAGAGACTGGTCAAACAGTTTGGTAAGGATCATTGAACTGTACATCTTTGTATTAACCAGAAATTTCGAATTAATGTTATCGACGCCACAGGAGGAAGAAATCTTAAGGTTCTCAATTATGCTCAGGATGCCAGTTGTGTCAAAAAGAATTGGATCCATGGGAAAAGCATCCAAGACCGGACACTCCTGATTGGTAAGGCAAACATTGCCAGAAAAAGCAGCAACAAAAACACTATTAGGAACACTAGCGCATTCATTAGGTGAATATGCAACGCCGTCAGAAGATGTAAGTAGTATTGACGAACTATCTTTCTGGTTCACAGTGTTCCAAAACTGTCTAGGGTTATTAATCAGCAGAGCAGGCAAAGTACTGTTAAAGAAGGAGTCCTTAGCATTTTTCAGAGCTAATTTGTACTCAGCGGCCGCAGAAAGGTAACCGTCCCATCGTTGTTGCGAATTCGATGATTTGGCCGAGCGAAACAAACGTTTTTTCTTATTGGATAGCCTTTTTAAAATGTTATTGAACCACGGTGATTGGCTATTACACAGCAAAAGTCTTAGTGGCACAAATGTATTAGTGAGACGTTCAACAGTGTCCCTAAACAATTCCCAATTAGTGTGGACAGAACGCTGTGAAAATTCTGGTAAATAACTGTTTAAGAAAAGAGCTAATTCACGATTAATGGCATCATAGTCCGCCCGTTTGTAATCTCTAATAGACTTGAAAATGCTCCGGCGATTAGGAATTTTAATTTTTACATCGAAATGAAGCAAGGAGTGATCACTAAGACCAGGTAAGTACGAGATTGAAAGGATAAGATCCGGCGCATTGGTTAACACAAGGTCTAATACACTGGAACATGATGGCGTGACTCGAGTTGGCTTAGTAACTAGCTGCGAAAGGTTGAAATCCAAACAGGTGCGCAAAAAGTTATTGCATTCGGTAGAAAAGGGGCGAGGATACGGCGATGTATTAGCCCACACGATGCTGGGATAATTGAAGTCACCAGCAAGAAGGATTGCCGCACCCGGATAACGTACTGAGATCATGTTAAGAGCATCATGCAAATCTTCAACGAAAGTTGCACACGAAGACGGGGAACGGTAGCATATGCCCAGAATCAGTTTCCTGAAATGAACATGAAGTTCAACCCAAGCCAACTCTAAGGTGTTAGAAAGACTAATGGGCGAAGACACAATATTATCGGCGATGGCTATTAAAACACCTCCTCCACTTCTGTGACCTCTATCAGAACGATAAACATTGTAGCGCTTCTTGCAATCGAACAGTTCCTTGCTCTCTATCTTTGCAGAGAGCCACGTTTCGATCAGCAATGCAACATCGGCATCACATGAGTCGATGACAGAGCTTAGATCTTCCCGCTTTGGTATTATGGTTCTGATGTTTGTGAAAAGAATTGAAAGCGCTGTCTTATCTCCAGTCGCCCGTCCACTGCCCCTCCCGTATCTCTATGGCGAAGCGTGTGGCGAGCCAGAAGCAGAAGCAGTGCGACAAGGGGCCACTAAAGATCCCGGTGGGCCAGCTAGCTCGAAAATGCTATCGCGAATAGGGTCAAAGGCGTAGCATTTGTTGTTACAATACAGTTTGTTATACCTCAGCTTATACTTAAAGTCAGCATCCTTCGCGAACTGCACAAGCTTCTTTCGAGCGACACGTGTCTGCAAAGAATAATCTTCACTTACAGTGACCTTTTTATTTATAAGTTTGGTAGACTGCACTAGGATTTGTTGTTTTGTTTTGAAAGACCGGAACTTCACAACAATCAGACGACACTTTTTATCCGAGAACACACCAATCCTGTGTGTTCGTTCAAACATGTCATTCGTAAGAACAGGATCAAAGCAGCCTAAAACAAGGTTCAATAATTTTTCTTCCGTTTCATCCCACGTTTCGGACAAACTGTCGGGTACGCCGAAGAACAGAAGATTATCCCTGCGCTGCCGGTCTTCCAGCTCAGCCTGTCCAAGACGTAACTTGTTATTTTCATTGACAAGCTGATCGGTTAGCTCACGCAAAATCCGCAATTCCCCATGCACCGCATCGCTGGCGGATGATTTAGATTCGACTGCCGACAACCTCGCGTCAATATCGGCAATGTTTCTAATCATAGATTCCTGATTCAGTTTCATTTCACTTATAGAGGCTATTAAGTGTGACTGCTCTAACTCCATTTTAGCGGTCCTTGAATTAACGCCTACTAACAGAGTCAACATGTCGTTAAGCTGTTTTTGCAGAGAAATATCAACAGCGCTGTCTTTGGACCGCGTAGCAGCGCCAGAGCCCGCCCCGGGGCCAGGATTAAGCTCAACATCCCCCGACACCAAAAGTAGTTGACGAGAAACATCGAAGCACTGGGCGAGCAAAATCAGCAGCACTCCCGGGCGTGGGAACAGGAGCAGGCACATATTGCTCGATTTCTTAGCAAACATAGATTCTTTATTACCAACCTGCATGAAGAAACGCATTCCGTGAAGCAGCCGCATGACGACGCTGTCCCCACGCCCACTGAAAGGCGCAGGCCACTGCAGCCTGTTTTTATCCAGATGGAAAGGTGATGTCGTGGACGATGCGCAGGACTTGTACGATGGAGCCATAGTGTAGCAGGGTTGCCAGAGTTCTCCAATTTCCACGCTGCCAATTTGAACGTCGACAGTCACAGGCGTAGCCGGAATGGCATCAGCCGGTGCCATAGGTCCTGCGCTGAGATGAAGCATTGCCGTTATCTGCATGAAGAAACGCATTCCGTGAAGCAGCCGCATGACGACGCTGTCCCCACGCCATGCAAGACCTACGTGTGTCAAGGACAAAAAGTCACCTCTGAAGATCTGTAATTGGGGTGAAACTTTCCTTTGTAGTCTGCCCTGGCATCTAGCTTTCCCCCTAGTATGGCTTTGGATTGAGGTAGTTGGTCTGTTTGCAGTTCATGTGTGGTTAAATGGTTGAACATAGACATCCAACACTGAATACAATGTTGGATACAATATCGTTCAAATAAATTTTGTGAAAAATTGATCTACGTCTACAGTCTGGTAGAAACTGCAGTAGTCGAGGGCAACTACACTAAACTCATAGCTACGAATGTGTCTTGTGTCAATTTCTTCACCATCATTGCCCTTCCAATCCAAAAAATTGCAGCTACATGTTTTCCGCAGAAAGGTGCCAAGAAAAAAGCTTTTTTTTCTGCTTACCAATTAACTATTCCATGAAGCTCGCTAAGCAAAATGACTGTCTTCTTTTGTGCTAACGTGCAAATTGTCGAGAAATGCAGAAGCATAAGGCTTTTAAGATCATGCAGATTCGGTCGTATAGTTTATGGTGTGTTCACCACAGTCTGGCGCTAGTGATATTTTCTGGAAGACAACAATGGCTGCTAAATATGTGGCGGTATTGCATTGGTTCTTCTTTCGTAATGGCAGATAAGAAGTAGGACAGATTTCAATCTTAAGAAAATAAAATGTATGGAGAGCCTCCGTCCAGCGACCAACGTTCAACAAGAGGACTTGTCTGTGTAAGGTCAAGTGCGGTCATCATTGGCGGTGGTTATATAGGCCATTCATTCTAAGGAGGATGGATTAGGGTTATGGTGGGGTATGGAGTGAGGAAGATGGGAAGGTGGCGCGCTTGGTCTTCAAACAGCTCTTGTCTGGCCATGGAGGCTGTACCTACATTTAGGAGAGAAGCAGGTTAATTAGCCATATTGACATGAAAAGAATGCAAAAACAGACCCCCCCTTTTTCCATAAAATGCAACCGAATCAAATGAACAATGGCCATAAAACAGTAAACGAAAAAAAGCTAAAGGAAAAAAATTGTCATGAAGGAAAGAATAGAGGCGTTAAATTCGTTATCAAGATTGTAATCTTTTCCCTTATGATCTACGCAATCCCAACATATAGTGCACAGTGGTTGACATACTTTCTAGTGAATGCATGATTTTGCCTACTCTGCCTTCTTATGTTTAGGGATATCTGTTTTTCTTTTTTTGACGAACCAAACATTTTGGTAGCTAGTTCTCGCTAATTAAAGTATATGGTGTATGTCACCACATCCTTTGCTGTACATTTTTACCTGTCACAATAGCTATCAAGCCACATTCAGATTTGGGACATGCGGTAAACCCCATACTACTTACCAGTATTTTCTCTGCAGATGGTAAGAAACTGATCATTGTCTGTTGAACCTTGACTTTCTTTTCTCGACCAGCTTCTTTTTTGGGACCTTTGGAAAACTGCTGCTGGGTGGTATACGAGATTCTGGAGCAGTTTTCCTCTCCTGCGGCTGCATGCTTTCAGTCATGGCCACAACCTTGTCGAGGAGGCGTTTGACGTAGCCTGTGTGAGCATTTCATCTTGTAGCTTGTGCAATATTCACTTTCTTCATGATCAAATAAACTAGGCGGTGCAAGCTTACCATGAGCAGGTGGCTCCTTTACTGCACAAGCTATTGGGTAAGGCACACACCATCGAAGTGAGCCATCCCTTGTGCGTGCCTGACCACGTCCACTGTTCTCGTTGTAGTGAAGTACAGCGAGTTGGGTCCTGAAGAAGTTGCACCGGTCTCTGTGAAAACGTGTAAACTTCTAACAAACCTAAACAGTCCAACTGTAAAGATCATGCGACAAAAGAAAGTCACTGATGAACGTTGAGCACAACACCATGTTAAAAATTAGTGCTTGAAAGCACCATGAGCACTCGTGATGAAAATACTGAAGGAGCCAAGTGCTACTTTTGACGGGCTATGAGAACAAATCATCGCCTCAGTTATCGGGCGGATTGAAAATGAAAATGCAGTGCTTGCATGGTGAGCACAGGCGAAACTCTAAATGCTCACAAAGTGTCGGCATGTAAAATTCCTTCCGATTCGGTCGACTGTGTTTTTAATTTCTATTTAGACGACGTAAGAAATGATGCAGCTATTGACAATTTCAGAAAGTGTAATTTAAGAAGGGCACCTTTTCATGTAGTTGTGGCACGTGCCTACATGCCTTCTACTTTTTCTAGAGATGCATGTTTAGCATTTGTTTTGTTTAACACAATTGTTTTGTGATATCGATGGCTTCTGGCTGTCAAAGTAGAAAATAGAAGACAACAGCTTACCTGGCCCTCATTCCTGAACATGAATAATCGTAGGTCTTCGGTGCAAAATGCACTAGAAGGCTATGAAAATCCTCTAATCCATAGGATTGATGTCTGGTAGATAGCCGTGGCATGTCTTGCAGAAGGGCCTTAGACTTTGGTCTTAGACAAGCAGGTGAGAACATAACAAAAGCTGCACGCGCCTTCCCCACCCCTCCGCAACCCCGGAAAACGAAAACGCAGCTCTTCCGTCCTACACACATCGGCAAGCTTTATATGCAATCCGAGGTGTGCCATCAGCGCCTTCAGATCTTTCATTAGTTGCCTGTAGTTGCTCGTCTCCTCATCATAATCCCATTTCACCGAATGAACATAAGCTCATTGTTGCTGAAGCGCGGCAGGAAACTTGTATTGGGTCAATTTACAGAATACCTGTACCATGGACATTGGGGAGTGTATCGTCCGTGCCTTTTATTACCACCTCATTACTTTGCCTCGTACATGACGGAAGCCGTTGACTCATACTCAGGAATAAAAACAAAGGTCTGAAGTTACTGCCTTTCTCCACACCAATTGATTTTCATCTTGGCGAAAAAAGGGTAGCCACTCCAGGACAAATTTCTTTGGCTCTCCAGCGAATGCTAGACAGGAAAAGGGAGGAGACGGGCCTCTATTCCCGTGCCTGACGGGGGGAATCTGTACATCTTTCGGTTTGGGGAGGTGTAAGGAGGGTTGTGGGAGAGAAGGAAGGTTGTCCAGCGCCTCTCTCTTTGTGCGCTCTTGAAGGCACCTGATGTCCGTCTGAAGGTAACGCATATTTATTGGAAACGCCTGTTTTTCTTTCCGCAAAAACCGACAGCGTCTGCGGGCTTGATGAGATGTCAAACGAAAGTGCTGAAATCTGGCTCGTTTCACTAAAAAACAAAGGTTCTGATCATTTTAAGCACGAATACACGCTGTTATGTTAGGTTATTTTTAGGTTAGGTTTTGGTTGAAAGGAAAGTCTGGGGGTGAAGTTGACTCGTCAAGATGGCGCGAGAATTCGCAATAAAAAATGGAACTTGGTGGGCCGCGTGTTTGAGAACACTGGTACATACTCTGTTCATTTGCCATAATGTCATCAGGCATGATACGCAAAGATTCTTTGGACATGTCCGCTTCGTTTTCCTTTTTCTCTAGTTGTGAACCGCATTCCAGGCTGCACCGATGCCTGAAAAGGCGGAAATGCTCTTAAGAGAATGTCGTTTCATAGGCTGCCCAGGTATGCACTTTTAGTTACCATTGAGACTTGACATTCATGGGTTCATCTCGACGCTGTGCTGACGTAGCTAAAAAAAGAACTTGTAACTATCCGAGGAATAATTTAATAGCGCGGTGCGTACCAAGTAACTGGACTGCTAGTCTGAAACTGCCTGGTGTAGCGTGTCAAGAAAAAGGCGGAAAGGTCGGCCAAAAATGTGCCTGTAACCGGCTTTGCTTTTTAAATCTGAGCACTTATTTTGAACGTAAGTAAAGCTTTTTCTTCATACACAGTGTGCAACGCAAATTATGTAGATGCTTCTCACGTCTTTCTGCGTTTCGTCTAGGGCATATATTAGTTGCTCAGATGCGTGTTCCGTCTCGTGGAAAAAGGTTGCTTTCTTCCAATGCTTGGTAGGAGGCTTGTGCGTGGGACCCGATTTCGCAGCGTTATTCGACCTAATAATTATGCTAGCATTTCTGGACAAGAACTGGATCAGATTTATATAGTTCCTGCTTCAACTTGTCTGCTGACCCGAAATACGCGGGTTCGATCCCGGCCGCGGCGGTCGTATTTCGACGGAGGAGAAATTCTAGTTGTCCGTGTACTGTACGATGTCAATAGACGTTAAATAACACCAGGTGGTCGACAGTTCCGGAGCCTAACACTAAGGCTTCTCTCACAGCGTGAGTCACTTTTGAACGTTAACTCCCCCCCCCCCCCCCAACAAAAAATACCTTCATCTATATAAACAATTACTTCTTTTTCCCAAGGATTAAAACGCGAGTACCTATTTGCTGCATGTTTCTTGCGATTCCCCCTAAACATCCCCTTTGATTCCCCTTAACATCTAAAACATATTTCTTTTTTCGATGCATTATGGCGTAGAGGAAACGAATGATAAATGATGGCGCAAGGGCAACTATGGGCACACAGCGCTATGGAACGAGGTTACTTCTTGTATAAAGGTGGGGTCAAAGACCCATTTCCCAAGCATTTCACTCTAAAGAAACCGAGCAGTCGGCAGGGAAATGCTTGCACCCGTTGTATCACCGGTGTGCACCCGGCGGGACTGGGGGTCGACCACCGCGCCTCCCCCATGCGAAGGTCACGGCTGCGGTGCATGGTGTAGACGTGAGGAAGAAGTGAAGGCAAAACACAAAAGAAATATCGCTTTTCTGTGACGACTGCGCATAGAAATGCATCAAAAATGCGTGAAAGCTGCCACTTTGTGCGTCACATGTTTAATTAACGTGGGTATCCCCTTTCCTCAGGCTGCCGGTCGACGCTGGCAGGGAGGAATCGACAGCCGCCTTGTGTCGCATGCCAGCGGCGCTCTCTGGTGTGCGTAACGCTCCAAGCGGCCACGTATGGACGGGTGGGAGCCCGGCGACTACGCTTGGCTACAAATCCCATCACGTACGCATGGCATTCTGATAGTCAGCAACGTCTCGCTTAACCAACACTTTGCAAGAGTTGCAGCATGCATCAAGAAGTCGGTAGCACCGATCAGAGGGCAATACATCGGGCATATTTTTTGGCTCTTGGTCGGAAATTAACGTGCGAAAATCATTTAAAGACTACACTGCGTCCAGTCGTGCATCAGGAGTCCGCACGTGTCAAATTCTGCAGCATGTGCTAAGTGCCCCGTGCGACTAGCTGTTTCGGTGTGGACCTCGTGTCCTATAATGGGCGCATCATTTCAATTGGAGTATTCATGAAATTCGCGTGCGAGAAAAGTGTTCATACTACCTCGAGTGTTGTACCTTCCTTAAAGTATTGAAATATATGAGACAATTTCTCAGCCTATCCGATGCTTCCGGTCCATTCCAATATCTGCGTGCATCTCATTTGCGATACAGTATGCAGTAAGCTGCGCTTGACCGTTTCGTACTATTACAGCATTGCCTGAGCACTGTGCCATAATCAACTTCATGGGTTTTGTTTCAACTTGCATACGGTCACGTTTCGTTCTCTAAGCTATGCTAGGAGGCTGAGTGCTGCGGGTATGCCTACAGTGGCTAGCCGTGACTGATCTCCATCACTCCTTTATCCCTATAGGTTCCTGTAGCTCCCGGGATGTCTGCAACCAGGTAGTCACGTGATGGACCGTGATCGAGCAGAGGCCTCTAGCTGTGCTTCGGATTCTGCGATGTCTCGCTCGTGAGTAGGGCGGCACATCAACTGCAGAGTAACTGGGCCACCAGAGCAATTCCATCATGATTATTAGCGCGCCAAAGTTCTGCGCAGTCCTGCACAAAGTTCTGCATGCCAGCAGTCATAGTTCCTAGCGCACGGCTAATGCAAAATTTGCATTTATATGCAGACCTAACAGAGGCGATCTGTCTAACGAACATCCACGGCATTTTTTGAAAGTATAGAAGTGCTTTCAGTGAGACTTTGTTCCCCAGAACCGTTTTAGAGCTTAAAAAGTTGGGAGCTAGGGCTCTTAATGTGGCACGGCAAAATAATCACGAGACTTAGTGCCTTCCTTTCTCAGGGAACCAACTTAAAAACTGAAAAAGCAGTATGCGCAACGAACCCTCATAGTAGAAAAAACACTTTATTACAAACAATGACATTCCTTCCCGGCACCCCGTCCTAATGTGTCC
Source organism: Amblyomma americanum (assembly GCA_030143305.2). Taxonomy (NCBI): domain Eukaryota; kingdom Metazoa; phylum Arthropoda; class Arachnida; order Ixodida; family Ixodidae; genus Amblyomma; species Amblyomma americanum. The sequence goes on from JARKHS020021404.1 coordinate 96,652, forward strand.
CCATGCCTATGAATAGCGGTTTGCTAGGGTGCCCTGCAAATAGTGGGCATGCACAATGAACTTGGTGTGATCATTCGTGGGATTGTTGCTGTGCATGCACGAATGGATTGCCCCGCAGGACACTGACGCCGAAGTTCATGGATTTGACATATTCAGGGCAACTCCTTAGAGGCGAAAGGAAAACATGCAAGCAATGTCATCGTTTTCTTCTTTAGGGGAATTTTTTATATGTGAATGCGCTCGTTTTTATTTATCCCGATGCTGGAAGCCGTGATAAAGGAGTGCGATAGTGACGGCGGCAAAAGTAAGGAAGCAATAAATTGTATGCCGCCGCATGCAGAAACAATTGCAAAGTTTTGGTAGCAGCGCAGCGTTCATTTGCATTTTCACGCGCGCATATTCGTTGCGGCCCACCACTCTCCCTCCCGTCGAACGTGGTCTTTTATAATAATATTTAAGAATAAAGGCTCTAAGCCATTCAGCTGAGCGATGCGAGGGGAGCGCCGAATTTCAGCACACAATGTTACTGCGTGGGCGTGTGAGAGCGAAGGTTGAAACCATCTACCTCCACCCTCCAAAAGCAGCCCCCACCTACCATTCCCCTATCACCATCCTGCGGCACACTGCACTTGCGCAGTGTAAAATAGTATTCAGGCTGGTTCACCTAAGACTAAGTAGACCGCTTTTTTTGCCATGGCATTGCCAGCGGTATAGTACATCACTATACAGCCGAGGCGTCCTACTATCAAGCTGCTTAGCTATTGTTAAATAATTATTGAGGGGCGTGTAACATCTATGCCAGTTTTTTAGAATTTAGAAAACGTATTTACCCACGCCGCTGTGGCCCAACAAATTTTGCCAACATCGCGCCAGAATGCATGCTCTTTCGAGAAGCTCGCTGGCAATGCAACCTCTCCAGTTGCCGTGACTCTTTGAAGCAGCAAAAATTTATTGGGCCACAGAGCCGAGGGCAATGTTTCGAAATTCTAAAAACTGATAACGTAAATTGCTTACGGTCGGTTACACGCCTATGATAATTAAGAAGCCTAAAAGTAACAGTTAAAACTATGCCTTATTAACCATCCTTCTAATTGACAAGTCTTAGCTGTATCCTGATGTACTTTACCGCTGAAATCGCTAAGACGAGAAAAGCGCTCTACTTAGTTAAAAAGCCTATCTTTAAAAAGTGCGTATAGCAGCAGAGACCTAAGAATCATGAATTCCATCTCGTGTTTTAATGTCTGTTGTCCGTTCCTCTCCTTTTGCTCAACACAGCCCGGCTGCGGAGCTCTGCGAGTTGTTTTGCATTCGCAACGTTCCTGCAGTAAAATCAAGCTGATGCTTCTCATCATGACAGGAGCGAGTACCAAGGCGACGCGGACTTCCCTAACGGACGACCCGGAACAAGAGAACAGCATGGCAGAAGATTGCAAAGAATGCGCAGAGGTTATGCCACATGGCAATATCTGCAAACCACTGCCAACCTGGGCTATCCATCCTCAAGCTGCAACAGCGGTCGTAATCCACCTCTCCTGCGTATGTGAGGCACCATGACACAAAACGAATAAAAGCGTCGAATAAAACTTTCGATCAGGAAGTAAATGTTCAGTCAGAGAAAATGTGCCTTTCTCCTCTCTCTCCCGGGGTAGGGAGAGCAAGAATGTTTCTGACGTGTACTGAGTTCCAGTACACAGTGTTGTTACTCCGCACAGGCGCAAGTTCGCCTAGCATTCTTTCTCTTTAAAGCGTACAGCCCCGTAAAGCTGCTGTAGCACTACTGCTGCCGCATGTTCTCTGGTAGCTTCTTAGCACCCTAGTTTTCGGACTGGCACATGATGGTGCTGCATGTGCCAGAGTGAAGCGCGCATACCTGCAGCAAATTGTTCTGCGCACGTTCCCGGTAAAGTTTGCAAGTCGCAGGTGTTCTGGCTGGCGAGCGGGCGCGCAAAATGTTAAGCGTAGCTACAGAAATTTGACCTGGGCACTTGCTCTGCAAGTGCCAATTAAGCGGACCTTCATTTCAGTCTGCGCGAATTTTCTGAGGCGCAGATTTCGGATACCAAAATGTGAAGCACTGCCCGCTTCGCGTGTCGAGTGAAGCTGTTCTGTGCAGTAACGAGCGCAAAACAGCCGCAAGCTTTTGGGGACGTTTACAATTCTACCAGAGGCTGAAGCCGCCGTTTTTATCGGCGAAAGCATATCTGGCAATGAAGGGAAGGCTACCGAGAACAAGTGTGTTCCACTCCGTCAAATAGGTTGCCTGTTGCGCACTCCGCGGTACCTTCAGGCTGTCGCTCGTGCAGTTGGCGCCACCTGATACTTTGAGGTAGGTCAATTTGTTCGAAATATGGCTTAAATGGTAGCGATAAGCGAAATTTTAAGAAAAGCCATAACAAACGTGGGCCGTAGTCTGTTGAGTATGAAGATACACCGTTCTTGCACCGTAGCTTCCACCAGGGTAGTCGTGGTGGTGGAAAACATTTATTAAAAGCTATTTACAGGAGATAGTGGGGACTGGCATTAAGGGCCAGACCCTTGCAAGTCCTAGGAGAGGTCCCTAGTCCGGGACTTATGTGGCTTCCGTGGCAGCTCGAGCCCTAGCGATAAGGGCTCTTTGGCTCTATAACGTATAGCAGCCGAGCAAAGCAGCCTCCCAGCTTTCTCGGGTAGGTGAGGGGAAAGGGGGATAAGCAGGATTAGAGAGGCATGTCCACACCATGTGGTACACGTAGGAGAAAGCGCGCCCACAATGCGGGCACTCCTAGGTAAAAGACGGATTAAAATATTGCAGCACTGCCACGCACAGTACCGTGTTGGTATCAAAGCGAAACAGCAAACGCTCCTTGCTTTTCGTTAGCCCTTTCGCAGGGGGATGAAAGCGGCTATGCTGTGCTAGATATAATTGAGTAATTTCTTAGTAGGTGATAGCCGGATAATGTTCGGATACCTCTGGCGGCGAGTGTCGAGGCTGGAAGCAAAATAAACATCTTTATATGTAACATTATTGCGGCCCACACTGTTGATAAATATTCTATAATAGGATACAACTGCAATCGGTAAGACAGGACTAAGTCCTATATTACTCCGCTGCCCAATAGCAAGTCCACTTTCGGTTCCCTCGTTTGCGGAAAAAGTATTAATGAGCCATAAACCATTTAATTCTCCGAACTTTACTGATACCCCCCTCCCCTGCTAATCTTTCAACCTATTTAATAGGCAGCTGATTTAACAGGGTGTATCAAGATCAAGCTTTACCGTTGCGGGGATACGCCAATATAATACAGACTCAAGGTACCATCAATATCGCTCCTACAAGCTGCTCTCCTGCCTGGCTGGGCCGAGTAATTGTCCTTTGCAGTCACGACGCATTGAAGTCAATACATGCGACAATCTATGACCTGGAAAAAATAAATCTCAGAAAAAAATTAGACGCCTGGTTAAACATTCCGCCACATCAAGTAGCCTCTCCCGATTCAAGAATATTTGGCGTTACCCTGAACAGACGTGTTGGCATGGAGGCACCGTGCCTTTGAAAAGAAAAACCTGCGAGCACTTTTCTGCGTAATATGCGGCTCAGTAACTCAGCATGCCCTGTAAACACGGTCATATCATCTGGACGAGAACTTCTCGAGTGGCGCATCACTTTTCTGCACTTCGGTTGCCTCTGCCTCTCTCTTGCATTACACGAGGCTTATCACGTGACAGAGCTTCACACTTGCACCGCCTGAGCACGAACTTCTCCTTTAAGTTGGTATGCCCGCGATGGCGCGAACAGATCAGCTTCGCTGGTCACTGCACGAAAGGACTACGCTGTCCCCGCAGCCGATCACTCTTCGTTGTTGCTGTTGCCTCAGATGTGATGGCACCTACCCACGGTGGAGGATTCTTCTTCTTCTTCACCCCAGGTGTATGGCACATACCCACGCGGGGGAATTGGCCAAGGTGTAGTTGAAAAAACAAAAGTTTCCATGGAAGATGACGACAAAATTGTAGCACCAATCGTGAATTTTGAAAAATCAATGAATAAAAACAACAGAACAATATTGCCAGTTAAATAACAGACAGCATTTTGGTGAAAAAAGAAGAACTCGTAGAACTTTAAAAGATTTAGCACATCAACCTACCAGTTGCAATTATGTAATCGTGGAGAAACCCACAAATAGAACTCAATGCAAATCCCTTGGCGTTTGCACCAAACGATAATAATAGTGGCAAAGATAAAGGGAGCCCTAACCTGGAGAGAGGGACCTCCAGGTAAATCTTTCTCTGAAGTGCGAACTTTGGGCAGTAGAGGAGAAAATGGTCTAAAGATTCAACATTCACACATGCGTCACATAGGTTCGACGGTGTCAACCCACACCTGCATAGATATAAATTCAAACTTGGAATCCTGCACCGCAACCGCATCATTGTTGCCTCACACAGCCTGGATTTACACGAATGGACGTTCGAATTATACGCTAAGTGCTGATAGTCAGTGGTATTTAGTAAAGGAACCTGGCTGATATATGTAGGAACCGCCGAAACCTGGAAATCGCCTGCAGGCTGAAATTCGGGACGGGATGTGTCACTGACCCGTCAAGAGCCGACCTTGCTAAGTAATCAGCCACCTCATTTGAATGAATACCTGCATGGCCAGGGACCCAGACAAAACGAACCATCTTCAAAGTCCATGGGACAAAAAATCACAGGATACGGCTAAAAAATCTTCTTGTGAAGTGTCAAGGGAGACTAACACTGACAAACAATCAGCGAGAATAATAACATGAGACACATGACATGGAATTTTGTGAAGGGCCATTCCAAGAGCCAAAAATTCCGCAAAGAATATAGGAATATATTCTGGGATGCGGACAGAATATCTCCATGCCAAATCCTGCGAAAAGATGCCAACTGCAGCTTTTTGGCAGTTCACAGAGGCATCGGTAGCAAGCACCGTATGATGGGGGTATTCATCTATGTGATCCGAGAGAATACCGTTTAAAATATTTGCGGGCATGTGTTTCGCACGAGATGGGAAGATGTGGTCGAAATGGAATTCCACTGCTGCCGGCGTGTCATCAACCCACTGCAAAGAACTGAGATCAACACCAATCGGTGTTAAAAGGTTCTGCGTTAACATAATTTGTGGTATTTGATACCGTGGCCAATGATGAGAAAAGAATAAGGCCGGCTGAGACACAAAAAATAGGAGTACTGACATCAGTCACTGGGTCCATCGACCTGAGGAAAGTTCGCACCGTGAGTATTTGAAAACGGGAAGTTAGATCAGGGATACAGGCTTCCAGATAAAGCAGGGCGTTTGAAACTGATTTTGGGAGACCAAGGCAGAGGCGGAGAGCGCGCCTTTCCAGTAAGATTAAGGGTTGAATCTTGTAGCTTGCGCTACCAGAGAACAGAATGAAACAAAATTCAAGTATAGGTCTTACGTCGGGTTTGTATAGTAACAATAACTTGTCGCGGCGCATCCCAAACTTTTTATTGGCGATTCTTGTCAGCCGGCCTAGAGCGCGCTCTCCTTTAAACGCATTGTTCTTTATATGAAGGCTCCAGTCTAATGCTGGGTGATAAGTAACACCCAGGTATTTTACGGATTCCACTTGTGGAATCTGGAGAGAGCGATGGACTAATGAAATGTGCAATGGCCTGTCTGGAGGAAATACCGAAACTCCGCATTTTTCTACATTCAGGGACAAAATAATACCCTGCAACCATACTCTAAGAGCATCCAAATATCCCTGCAGAATGTGGTAAAGGGAGTGGATATCCCTGGCCGAGGCGAAAAAAGCTGTGTCATCTGCATACACAAAAACTGTTAAATCAGGACAAAAGGGGATGCCACTGACCAAAATTTTAAAAAGCAGAGGGGATAGTACCCATCCTTGCGGCACACCTCTTGATTGATAATCTGTATTTGAACATAGGGTTCCCTCGGCGCAGTAAAAGAATCTGTCCTTCAGAAATTCAGATATTCACGCATAAATATAGGTTGGAGGAATTAACTGAGCAAGTCTGTTAAGTAAAATAGTATGCTCTACACTGTCATAGGCCTTCGCTACATCAAGAGTGACCAAAGCTGAAACTTCTCTTCTGTGCTCGAAAGGAAAAGTAGGGAAAGCTCCGTTGGCACGCATGCCTCTTATCGACACTCCATTTGATCCGGTTGCTGCCGATATTGCCGGTCCGCTGTCGCCCGCATCGATGAAAGGGAGTAGATATATTCTCACTCTCGTAGTTCTTGCCACGCGGTATACTAATGCAGTGGTACTGCCAAAGATAGATTCAGAGACCGTGGCAGAAGGTTTGGTGGAGATGTTTTCACGAATAGGTTTTCTGAGAGAGATCCTTTGTGGCCAGGGCTCCTGTTTCACTTCCGAAATGAATAGAGAGCTCAATGATCTCTTGGCGGTGAAACATCTCAGCACGACCCTTACCATCCAATGTACAATGAGATGGTGGAGAAATCTCATGGCACACTCAAGCAGATGCCGCGGAAGCACAGTCAGGAGCGGCACAAAACATGGGGTCGTTATATCGCTCCGCTTTTGTTCGCATAAATAGAGGTGCCGCAGGTGGTTCTGGGGTTTTCTCCATTTGAGTTCATATTTGGACGACATCTGCGAGGAATGCTCGCCGTCTTGAAAGAACTCTGGACTAGGAAAGAGCTGGGAGAAGACACGAAGACGACATATATGGTTACGTTCTGGTTCTAATAGAACGCCTCTAGCAAACTTTGAGAGCGGCACATCAAATTTTTTTGCGTGCCCGACAGTCTCAGAAGAGATACTATAACAGGAACAGCAAGAAGAGCCATTTAAGGGTTACCGATCGTGCCCTCATTCTTTTGCCGAGGAGCCGCAATAAACTCCTGATGCAGTGGAAAGGTCCATTCGTGGTTGTTGACAAAAATAACGACGTGGATTATTGGATTGACCTGGGCCACACTAAGAGGCTCTTCCATATCAATATGCTTAAACGGTACGAAGAACGTGCGTCCCAATAGACCATGCAGGCGTCTTTTGTCGTAATCGAAGAAGTTGACAGGATCAGAAAACATAGGCGCTGATTGCATGACTGGTTTACAATTTACCGGAGGGTAGTGCCCAATGTACAGTGCTGCTATCCGGTGTGTTTGCAATGGTTACCTGTGCAAATGTAGTTTAGAAGTGTTCCTTATTTCTCTTTGTTTTCCGGTTATGTGTTGCAGACGGGTTTAAAGTTTGTGCCTGATAATTCGTATGGTTTTTATTTTCGCTTTTTCTAGATGTATTGTTTGACCAGATGTTTCCTCTGTGCGCGTTTCTATTTGCCTCCATGTGTCCCTGTGTAAAGTGCCTTCAGTGACTTCGGCACAGCTTAACTTGTCTGTTTACCATCTGCACATAAGTGTTGTGTGCACAAAGGGCAGTTTTTCCTGGGTGAAAAACCTTTTACGAGGGGGATGGGGCATATGTGAGGTGCACAAAAGATCCTCGGAGGATTTGTGAGCTCGGTGCGTCGACAGTGGTGCGTCGGACAGTGGAACGCTGCGCGTGCCAGCACAGCGTTGCGCGTGTGCACTTGCGAATTGTGTGTGCGAGTGCGAGGCGACGGTGACAGGGAGCATGGCGAGCACGAGGAGCGGAGAGCTGACGTGACAGAAAACCGAGGTGTTAAGGGAGACAGCGCAGCGGAGGTCGTGTCAATCAAGGGTGGAGGTGGCAGCCGTCGGACGTTGGGCCCGTGCGGCCGTGACCTCCCTTGGATCACCGACGTAAGCCTCCTGCGTTCCTTGCAAGCGTGGAGGTGGCAGCCGATGGACTGAGGGTCCGTGCTGCCGAAAGGCACTCTTGGATAGCCTGCTTTAAGCCTCCGGCGTTTCGTGACGCCGTTGACGCTACCTGGATACGCTTGTTCTTTCTGCTGCTGCCAAGTTCTTCGGGCTACTTACGGGAGCCCACAGGCGCCTCCCTGTGTTCCTTTCCGCTCCTAATAACACCCGGCTCCCTTCTGTCGCTTCCTTCGAAGCATCGCCAACGATGCGTCGCACTACACCGACCCGCGTTCCCTCTGTCTGCAAGGCATCCCCGCTTCACATGGAACGCTCCGCACCTGGTGAACTCTTTCCTTTATTCAGTAGTGTTGTACGCATGTTGAGTGTGTGGTTTTCTTGGTGTTTTCCTTTCTGATTGGCTTTTTCCTTTAAATTATAAATACGGCTTCGTTTTGTTTTGTTGGATCTCTTTGTTCTCTTTTGTTGGAACCTGCACGCGATAGCGTTCCCCTTGGAAAGTCGGGTACGCGCTGCCGATTTGCGACAAAGGAATAAATCAGGGACTGAGTGCGGAAAGGAAGAAAGAAGTGTCATAGTGGAGGTCTCCGGAATAATTTCGACCACCGGGGGATGTTTAACCCGCCGCGGTGGCTCAGTGGTTAGGGCGCTCGACTACTGATCCGGAGTTCCCGGGTTCGAACTCGACCGCGGCGGCTGCGTTTTTATGGAGGAAAAACGCTAAGGCGCCAGTGCGCTGCGCGATGTCAGTGCACGTTAAAGATCCCCAGGTGATCGAAATTTTTCCGGAGCCCTCCACTACGGCACCTATTCCTTTCTTCTTTCACTCCCTCCTTTATCCTTTCCCTTACGGCGCGGTTCAGGTGTCACACGATATATGAGACAGATACTGCGCCATTTCTTTTCCCCAAAAAATCCAATTACTAATTATTAATTATGTTTAACGTGCACTGACATCGCACAGCACGCGGGCGCCTTAACATGAAGCGACGTACTGGATACATTGCATGCAGTGTATTACATAACATGGAAAGATTTTCTGCATATATTGAAAATTGAAAATTGGCTTTTTGGGGAAAGAAATTGAGCTGTATCTCTCTCACATCTCGGCGGACACCTATGGATATAATGCATGCATTTTATTTAAAACATGCAAAGATGTTTGTATATATTTGCAGCAGCAAAATATTTATAGCTTCAGCTTATTTAGCATTGCCGCTGTACTGGATTCCCTCCAAGTGGTAATTTGCCTCTGCGCAGGTCGCCAACTGATCTTCGTTACACGAAGTTCAAACTTGCAGCTCAACCTCAATGTTTAAGGCGCTACTGAGCCAGAGTAGTCGGGTTTCAACCCCACCGCGGCGGCCGCGTTTCCATGGAGGCGAAACGCAAAAGGCGCCCGCGGTGGCTCAGTGGTTAGGGCGCTCGGCTACTTATCGGGAGTTCCCGGGTTCGAACCCGACCGCGGCGGCCGCGTTTCGATAGAGGCGAAACGCTAAGGCGCCCGTGTGCTGTGTGATGTCAGAGCACGTTAAAGATCCCCAGGTGGTCGAAATTATTCCGAAGTCCTCCACTACGGCACCTCTGTCTTCCTTTCTTCTCTCAGTCCCTCCTTTAATCCTTCGCTTATAGCGCGGTTCAGCTGTCGGCCGATATGTGAGACAGATACTGCGTCATTTCCTGTCCACAAAAAATAAATTTTTAACAATTTTTTTCGTGTGCTGTGCGATGTCTATGCTCGTTAAAGATCCCCAGGCGGTCGAAATTATTCCGGAGCCCTTGACTATACGGCACCTTTTTTTCCCCTCTTCTTTCGCTCCCTCCTTTACTCCTCGTATTTGAGGCAACAACAACAACTATCCCTTCCCTTGCGGCGCGTTTCGGGTGTCCACCGAGATATGTCAGACAGTTACTAAATATATATGGAATTATCGACTTTCTTGTGTTATCAAGGTGAAATGTGGCATAAGCAGTCCTGCCTCCCCTGCTTGCTACCTCCTCCACAATATACACTGCCTGTTGTAGAGTTTCCTCGAAATGTGCGTCGCTGCCCGTTGCTACATATAGAGTAATGTCGTCCGCATAAGATGTATTGTTAAGTCCCGATATTCCTTGCAGCCTCGACGGTATCTTGAACAAGGCGAGATTAAACAGGAACGGCGATTAAACTGACTCTTGTGGTGTCCCCCTACCCGCCAACGGGAAGGGGTCCAATTTAACTTCCTTGACTACAATCTCCGGCAGTCCTACCCTCCCGAGCCTGCAGTTCGTACAAACAGCATGTTCGAATTAAGGCATTTGTGAGGGAGAACGCATAGTGTAAGTATCCTCATTGTGTTTTTCTGCAACCTCTAATAAAAATGTATCCAGACGACGGACCACGGACCTGTTTTGGCCCGCGGACTAGCGATCACGTGCGGTTTCGCTTCCGGTCTGCGAGGTCCGCGCATGGTCCGCGGGCCGGATCGCGCGAGAAATGCGAGAGCATTTTTTTCTGGCGGTGGACCACGGACTTTTTAGCCTATTCGCACACATCGAGTCTGGCAACTACACAACACTCGTCTTTCCCAGCTCGCTGCTCCCTGCAGTCGAGGCGACACCAGCGAAAGTAGTTTTGTTTCCACTGTTAACATGTCAACGGGGTCGGACGACGCTACGTTTCACTTTTTAGCCTTAGTACAGCTTGATGGCTCGTTCATAATCGGGCATTCGGCGGCGACAGCGAGCGAAATTAGTAGCAACGTCGGCGCTCGTGACGTACACAGATATGGTTAGAAAAGAACAATTGACGCTGTCTACGAGCCATAAGCGTATGCACTATCATGTACGCTAAACGCAGGTATTTTTCGGCACGCTACAGCACTTCTCACATTTCCCACATTTAGTTCAGCGTATGCAAACACAGACGGAAGGATACGCTCAGCCTTGTGGCGCCATCTAGTTTTTAGGACGGGTAACTATTTCTGTCAACAAACATACGCTCCGCTTAAGCCTAGAAGGGGCACAATCGTCACTCTAAATAAAAAATAAAGCAAATATTTTACTCATACGTCTTCATATAGGCGAGGTGAAACCAAGCGAGAAATGGGTGCGCCATTTATTACCAGTGAACGCAACAAAAAAGGCAGTAACAACGAGGAATCCAGTCCGAAGCGAGTGGTCCAGCTTGGAAGCGCACCGCCATATTTGCCTCCGTGGGAATGCTACCTCCTCCTCACCGCGGCATAAATCTGTCCCGTACCGATCGAGCTTTCCGCTGGGTATTTAGGCCGAATCACTGCCTGCCGCGGCCGCGGATTCCGCTTGTTCTCGCCGCCGAATGTCGAAGCGTGAGACGAGCGTTGCTGCAGGGTGATCACAGAGGCTTGGCCCGCCTTGTCGTCTGCTCTTTTGGTCCGTCGTGTGGATGCTGTCGCCGGCCAGACCCGGCCGGGCCACGCACGGTCGACCCCAAGTGACCGGTCTGCGGGCCAGTCCGTGGCCCGCCGTCTGGATACACCGTGGCCCGCCGTCTGGATACACCTTAAGCTGGCGTCTTATGATGAAGTGTTGCGAAATATTGCTTCAAGGTCGCTTCCGCTTTTAACCCGGCTCCTCCGGAAATTTGTGATAACATGTCGCGCGTAGAACCTGCCACTTCCTGCTAGCGCAACTATGTCTGAACCAAGCCCCTGCGAATACTTTCTAGCTCAGAGGGGAGTTTAGAGTTCAAAGCGTATGAATTGGTTTCGGTGTGTGCAGTAACCTATGAACTACACACGACCTGTAAATCTATACATGTCGTAACATTATGCATTGTGAGCAATATGTCCAATGAATTACATTGTGTGCGGCAGCTTCATTCTGTCAGGAGCGACTCGATGGAGCACGGTTTGTAACCTTCGAAGTGGCGGTAACCTTTCCTCTTTTGTACGTATTTATTTATTGATATTTTATATTTATTATTCTTTGTACATGTTACGGTAGCGCATGAAGGATTTTCTTAACAAATGTCATGTAAATAATTTTTCCTTTTTAAAAACCAGCGCGAAATGAGCAACTCTGACCGCGTGCGTGCTGTATGCAGACTTCACGGACCAAATGCCTAGTCATTGGCCTCAAAAGGACTAACTGAAGGACGCACGACTGTTTGCTCCCTCTGCTTCACCATTACTCCCCAAACCTGGCGGCGCCCCTCAAAGCAGGACCGCTCGCTTCACACTTACTTTGTCGTTACTGCCTTTCAGCGCATTCACTGGGGACAAATGGCGCACAGGTTTTTCGCTTCGTCTCGTTTGGCCTAAAACAAAGCCTATGATTGATAAATTTGCTTTATTTTTCATTTAGGGTGACGATTCTGCTGCTGCTAGGCTGAAGTGGTGCCTTGTCTTGTTGACAAATATGTTTGCTGTCCTGACAACCAGATGGCGCCACTAGTCTGCACTTATCGTTCTTTTTCTTTGCAAACTAAGAGAGGGATTGTGAGATATGGCGTAAAGTCCCGTTAAATACCTGCGTTTAGCGTATGGAAGCTTGCATACGAAATGGTACGTCGACAGCGTCGCTTTATACACTTTTCTAACCATATGTGTGTACGCCAAGAGCGGCGAGGTGATAGATGGGAAGTGTGAACGCGGCAGCATTTCGGTGGCAGCGGCGGATTTCGCTCGCTCTCGCCGCCGGATGCCCGAGTGTACTGAGCCATAAGGCCAGTGACAGCACCGCCGCTGTCCGTGCCGAAGAGGATGGAGTGTTTTTCGTGAGAAAAAGGCTTCGTAGTATCCAAGTTACTGGCAGCTGGGAAAGTCTATAAACAAGTACTACGAGCTTCAATACGTATCGAATGTGAGTTGAAAAGCTTAGCGTTAAGCG